>PVIJ01004272.1:0-120378 GCA_004024925.1 Scalopus aquaticus
AAAAAAAAAATCAATAATAAAAAAAAAAATACTATCAAGTAGAAAAGACAACCCACAGGGGAGAAAATATTTGCAAATTATAGATAGTATCCAAAATATATAAAGAACTCTTATAACTCAACAATAAAAAAGACTAACCCAACTTAAAAATGAGTGAAGGAGTTGAACAGACATTTCTCCAAGGAAGATATAAAATTGGCCAATAAGTACATGAAAAGATGCTTGACATCGTTAGTCACTAGGAAAATAAATTTAAAATGCCTGGGGGCATCCCTGGTGGCCCAGGGGTTTAGTCTCAGCGCTATCACCTCTGTGGCCTGAGTTCAACCCCCAGCCAGAGGACTTACCCATATATGGCGCAGCAGACCTCTCCTGTTTCTCCCACTGCTCCCCTTAGCAGTGTTTCTCAGTAGATCCACCTGTTCTGCTCCCCACTGTCTCTGGTAAATCCTCTCACTGCACCCCCCCCCCAACCTCTGGCCTACCCTCTGGCTCTTCGATGCAAAAACAAATAAAATTAAAACCAAAAACCAGGGCCTCCCCGGTGGCGCAGCGGTTAGGCGCTGCGCTGTGGAGCTGTTGGCAGCGGCGACGCGAGTTCGACGCCCGGCCGGGGAGAATCCCACATGGCGCGGCAGACCTCTCCTGCCTTGCCCGCTGCTCCCCTCAGCAGTGTATTTCTGATCTGCCTGTTCTGCTCCCCGCTCTGTCTCTGGTGAACCCTCTCGCCGCCCCACAGCTCTGGCTTGTACCCCAACTTGTATGTATAAATAAAAAATAAATCTTTAAAAAAAAAAAAAAACCAAAAACCAAACGCCTAATTGGATGACTATAATCAAAAAAGACCTACAAGAACAAGTGTTCACAAGGACGTGAAGAAACTGGGATTCTCATAGTCTGTTAGTGGGAAAGTAAAATGGTGCAGTTACTTTGGAAAAAGAGTTTGGCAGTTACTCAAAAAAACAAAGTCACTATATGACGCAGCCCAAGAGAAATTAAAATATGTGTCCACAGAGAAGCTTGTACACTACTGTTCCCAGCAGCTACCTGACAAGAGCCGACTAGGGGAAGCAAGCAGTATCCGTCAACTGATCGATGGGTAAACAAAATGGAGTCCATCCATATAATGCCTGTTATTTGGCCATAAAAAAGAAATAAAGCGCTGACACATACTACGACATGAATGAAGCCTGAAAACATTATGCTGAGTAGAGGAGCCAGTCATAAATGGTGATACATTGTATGATTCCTTTGGTAAGCAAGGTCCAGGATGGGTAAATGCAAAGCAGACAGCAGACAGCAGCTGCTGGCAGCTGGAGACGCAGAGGGGTGGGGGACTGCGAATGGGCGCAGGCCCTTTCTGAGGTCATGAGAATCGTCTGCAGTTACATAGTGGCGGTGCTAGTGTTTGCACAAATGTGTGACTATATGAAAAACCACTAAACTATACACTTTAAAAGGGTGAATTTTATAGCGTGAATGATATCCCAGTAAGTAAATGCAGACAGCTGCATGTGGTCAGATGCAGTCTGGAAGGAAGGCACCGGTGGGCTCAGCGATGAGGAACACGGGCCGCACCCTTTCAGGGGTCAAATGGCCAGAAGCAGAGCCACTGCACACAGCCAGCTGCCTCTGCTAGGCAGAAGGGAGCGTGTGGCCCACTTTCCTCAGGACCACAAGCCACAGGTTTTGAGGCTGGACCTTAATTGGAGTCACAGGGCGGACGCCCCAGGTCTTCTCCACCCCTGAGGATAATCAAACCAACGTGTTTCACTAAACGCAGCAACTCTTAAGGAAAGAGGGTTCTCTTCCGACCTCTCTGACCTGCTGACCACCCCTGCTTGCCCCCCAAGACTGCCAAAGTGGCCCGTCACCCAGTGCTGGCGAGCAGAAGGCCCGTAAAGCGGGCGCGGAGACAGGGAAGGAGCGCACGGGGTAAAGCACAGACGGCACCCGGGAGGCGGAAGGGGCAGTGCTGCGAGGGGGGCTCTTGCCTCTAAGAAGCAGAACATTCATTGAGGCCCTCCTAATCCCGGGCCCTTCTGGGTGATGAAACTGCCGCAGCGTGCAGGCCCTCGCCGGTCGCCGTGCGGAGCTGTCGTCACGATAAGCTCTGAAAGGGCCAAGGAAAACCCCCGACCACTAAAAACATCCAGGCCACTGGAGTAGCAAACTCAAAACAGAAGATAATAAAAAGGTATTTCTTGGGTATAGCATCACTGAGAGCTTCGATTACAAACGTGAAAAAGTCAACCCGGTCTGCGCCTGTTCAGAGCAGGGCTCTCGGGGCAGGGAAAGGGCCGACGGGCGGCGAAGAGGCAGAGTATTTACCTGGCCCAGGAGATTTGGGAGTCGGTTCCTGGAGAAGTGTGGATTTGCCCCAGTGATGGGGGCTCAGCTGGTCCTGGGACGTGGCCAGGACAGGCTCGTCCAGCGCGCTCTCCCTGGGGTGTCTCCGAGGAGTTTGCAGCTGAAAGTCGGGCAGTTCCTGTTCGCCAAGCTGAGACCCCGTTTTCTCCAAGAGCACCTTCTGGCCCTGCATGCAGACGGCCACCTGGGAAGGAGCCCACGCATCAGCGCCCGCCTGAGGCCTGACGGCTGAAGCCCGACCCCCAGCCAGCAGTCCCTGCACCCCGGGACTTCCTGAGTGGGCCGGAGGCTGCAGGGCTCGGAGCAGAGGGAAGCCGTGCGGAGGGGCCAGACTAGGCGCTGCTTCCGGAGTGGCAGCCCCAACCTGGGCCTTTCTCCCGCGGGTCAAGGTCACGGGAGGGGCGCTGGCAGCGACGCCAGGGTCGCCGAGACACTGCCCCCGGGGCTCCCCCTCTGCGCGCCTGCTGCTCTTTCTGCTGCAGCAGACAGGCCCTGCAGGGAGGGCACTGCCGTGGGCGCCAGGACAGGCCGTGCTGGGGAATGTTTTGTGCCAAGGCCCCCGCCAGGGCGGTGGCAGCGGCAGCAGCAGAAAGGCTCTCAGCGCCGCCCAGCCCTGCTCCCTAGCTGCTTCCACCTCCCGGACTTGGTTGCTTCCTGCCGAGGCCCCCCCCCCCCCCCCCCGACTTGGGGGTGGCAGGGGGGGTAAAGAAGCTGCAACTTCCTGGCCCAAAAGGGGCTCACGGGACGTGGTCCTCCGAAGTTCCCACAAGTCAACTTCCCGCCCTGCTGCTAAGAACCCGCGCCCAGGGGACCTTCAGGGGCAGCGCGGGCACAGCCGACTTCTCCCGGGTTCTGGGGCCCACGGTTCGGAATGGCCAGAACCTGGCTCCTCCGCCTCCTCACCGAGGCTCTGCACCCGGGGTTTCAGAACGTGGGCCACACCCCCGCAGTCTAAGGAGGGCGCCATCCAGTCCATTTCTGGACTCCACCGGGGCGGGACCGAGCCCACGCACCGCCCCGAGGCAAAGGGGCGCCGGGACCAGCACAGCCCCGCCCTTACCCACTGCTTCGGCCTCTTGGCCGCTCTGTGAAAATCCTCCACCAGTGTGACCGCCTCCCTGCTGCTCACTGGCCAGCGACGCCGGACCCGCGCCTGGATCTCCGGGGGCAGGATGCTCAGGAACTGCTCCAGCACCAGCAGCTCCAGCATCTGCTCCTTGGTGCGCAGCTCGGGCTGCAGCCACTGGCGGCAGAGCTGTCGGAGCCGGGACAGCGCCTCTTGGGGGCCGGTCACCTCGTGATAGCAAAACCGTCGAAAGTTCTGGCGGCAGAGCTCAGGGTCCGGGCAGTCTTTCGGCTGAGGGGGCCCCCGCCTCTCTTCCAGCTTTGCTATGATGTGCCTCTCCTGCTTGGGGGAGGCCTGCGCGTCGGACGGCGAACTCAAAGTTATCTCCATCTTAGCTGCCATTTTGGGGGCCGCGAGCTTCTCTCTCCTGCCAACCGCTCAAGGCTCCGGGACCATGACGCGGAGGAGCCTCCGAACGCTGGACACGAAGGTCCCGAGGTCGCTGGGGGGCGCGAGGCCGCGGGAGGCCTCCCCGCGGGCGAGCCCGGACCCCGCGCTCAGAAGACGCCGCAGCGTGAGGAGGGGGCGCCTCTGCGCCACTTTCTGGAACTGCCCCGCAAAGGGGACAAGTCACGGCGCCCTCCACGGGCCGGGCGGTCGCGGCGGCGTCACTCCGGCAGCGGGCACACCTGGAGCGGGCGGGCGCGCCTCACGGCTGACAGGCGCCCGGCAGAAGTTCGGGCGGTGCTACAGGTAGGCGCGTCCCCTCCGCCGCGGCCAGGGAGCCCGACCCCCGGGGCCCGCCGGGGCCGCAGGCTGGGCCGGGGCCGGCCAGGGCACGTCGGGCCGGGGGTCCTCGGAGCCGGCGGGCGCGCGGCGGGGCCGGGCGCCGAGGCGCTTCGCTCCCCTGGCCCGCAGGCCCAGCCGCGGCGGCCTCAGAGGGCGTCCCCTCGGCCCCGGGCTCGGCGAAGCTGCGACACTCCTTCGCGCCCCTCAACTCCGGGGCCGGGGCGAGCCCCGGCGGGCGCCTGCGGCGGCAGCGTCACCGCAGCTCGGCGCCCCGCGTCCACCCGCAGCGGGGTCGCCCCTCTGGGGACCCCGGACCGGGAATCCTGGAGCCAGGGCGGGGGCGGGGCGAGGCGCTCGTCGCGGACACGCCCACTGGCTGCGGAGAAATTACGCTGGAGGAGGCCCGCCTCCGCCCCAGAGGGATTGGCTCGTCTGGGACATAGTCTTTTGCCTATTGGCTGTTGGGTCTGTCGCTGGCCGCGAGCACGACGCCCAGTCATTACAGTGCATCCTGGGAGTGGTAGTCCAGACAGGCTTGCGCGCGTGCGTAGTGAGCGGACTAGCCTTGGGGTGCGCGGCGCCCACTTCCGCCGGGCGGCTGAGCTAGTGTGGGGAGTTGCGGGCGTGCGCGTGCGGTGAGTGTGGTGCGGGCTCGCGGGGGCCCCGCCGGCCCGGGGACCCCTTACGGCTGGGGGTCTACTCCGAGCGGTGGGGCCAGGCCGGGCGCCCCTCGCACGCCCCGAGTCCCTTCCTGCGCCGGCCCTCCCGAAGCGCCAGGGCGGGCCCGGGACCGGGTCTGGGCGGCCGATTCTCCCCTCCCGGGCTCGCTGAGCGGAGCCTCGGGTGTCCCCCGCCCTCTCCCCGCCCTGCTCTCCGCGGCGTCTGGGTCCTCGCCAGTGAAACGTCTTTGAGACTCAGAATTGTGGAAGGTGGAGGGGCGTGCAGGCTCCGCCTTCTGCAGGAGACCGGGGAGGGTTTGTCCCGTGCTCCCCCGAGAAGGCGCAGGACGCACGGCCGTGGAAGGCGGGGTGCGGTGCTAGCCGCGGATTCGGGGAGCGCCTCCGCCTCCCCCCAGACGAGGGCCCGCTGCCGCACAGAAATGCGCAGAGGGTGTAAGAGGTGAAGGAGGCTGAAGTTCTTCGAGAGAAAGGCAGCTTGAATCCAGTTTCTAAAAATGGGTATTTTAATTTATTCGCTCCTGTGAACGGCTCACCCCTTTCGTGGAGGAGGGGCGCAGAGAGCGGGGCATAACTGCACATCACTCCAGCCTGGCAGCCTCCAGAGTTAGCGGTTCCCAGGGAATCGGAACTTCTCCCACCTCCCCGTATGCACAGGCTCGGCCCTGGGCTTGGGGTAAGGTGCTGCCGGGACAGCCCCGCAGAGCCAGTGTAGCAGCCAGGGACTCTCCCCAGGGGGCCACGCTACTGTCAGACGTGGGGATGGAAGGGATGGTGGAAAATAACCAGCAGCCAGAGCAATCACTGACCGCACCCGAGGCGGAGGGCAGGGCGCTGGGGGTCAGGAGGGTGTGAGTGACCAAGAGGGTCGGGGAGGGGCACACACCGGCAAGTTCTCTCCTTGAGAGAACGTGGCATTTCGGAGGGTCCAGGTTTCCCCCGGGAGGAGTGGGCAGGGGCCCCGGCCTGGCCAGGCTAGGAGCGCGAGCTGGACCACACCGGGGAGTGGTCTGGGAGTGGTTACCGGACAAGCAGTTTGGCTGGCGAGCGGCTGGCCGTAGTTTTGATGTTTCAGTGCTTTGGCATGTGGAAGGAGGAAAGGAAAAGGCAGTTACCAGAGCGAGGGAAGGAGTGAGAGACGGCGTGACGCTCTTTTCTTCAAAATCACGCCTCCCTTCAGAGCTGAGCCCGAGTCTGCACGTTGAGACACTCGCGTTCCTCTGCCCCCAGACAGGCACCGCTTCCACTGGCGTCCCGGAGGATGGCGTCGCGGTGACAGGAGATGGAGTCAGATCCCCAGGGTGGACGTGGCGACCAGGGTGAGCCTGTCTGTTGAACAGAGGATGGCCGCCACCAGGAGTCCCCCGGCACAGCCGTCCCCAAACCAGGGCTCCGCGCAGGGACAGAAGCCAGCTTCCCGTGGCGACAGCCCTGACTCGGAAGCTTCCCGCCAGCGCTTCCGGCAGTTCTGCTACCAGGAGGTCGCTGGCCCCCACGAAGCATTCAGCAAACTCTGGGAACTCTGCTGTCAGTGGCTGAGACCTAAGACACACTCCAAAGAGCAAATCCTGGAGCTGCTGGTCCTGGAGCAGTTTCTGACCATCTTGCCAGAAGAGATCCAGACTTGGGTGCGGGAGCAGCACCCGGAAAATGGCGAGGAGGCGGTGGCGCTGGTCGAAGATGTACAGAGGACTCCGGGGCGACAGGTAGGAGCCCGTGGTTTGGCGGACGAGGTCGGGGTGAGCAGCAGGGGACCCCCTGCAGAGGCGCTGGGCTGGGCGGGGACCTCGGGCTGGGGCTGCGCCTTCGGTCTCCGGGAAGACCATTTGCTGGAGCAACTCAGACACCCGTTTCCAGTGGATACCGAGGGCCCCTAATTAAAGACTAGAACACCCAGAAAAGGTCTTCGAAACAAGGCCAGGAGGACAGCTGTCCTTCACGTGAGGCGTCGGGAGAGTTCGTCTCTCGTGCCGCACTGTCCCTGAAGGTGACGCCGTGTTGTGCTGTCGCGTCGGGCCTCCCCTCCTGCGTGGTCGCCTGGCCGTGGGGGCGGGACTGTCCTGCACATTTCCGGAGAAGGGAGGGAAAGGCCCAGGGGAAGGAAAAGTACCAGGCCGCCTCTGGCCGCGGAGGCCCGGGAGGAAGCACCTTGCTGCTGCCACACTCCAGGGAGGCGCGCGCAGGGGTGCGGGGGAGCGAGCAGGTGCAGGGAGCCAGCGCCCTGACATGCCTGGCAGGAGGGGAGCAGCGTGGGGCGCGCTGGGGCGGAGGGAGGAAGTGAGGCCCCCATTGGGACTCTGAACGGTGCCAGGACTGGGGGGTGGGGAAGGGCGGTGGCACCCGGATCGCGTCCCGTGAGGGGAGCTCAGTGGAGTGGGGACCCCTGTCTCCTGCCCTCCCCCGCGCTGTGGTGACTCGCTCTCCCCGTCGCCCGTTTCTGAACCACACCCCAGTGACAGCAGCGGGGGGCAGGAGCCCTGGGGCCGCGGAGGGTGGCGGCCGGTGAGCCGCCCCTCAGGACCCCGTGACCGGCACGCGCCGCACGTGAGGGCACCAGCTTGGCACCGAGGAGCGGCGTGACTGGGCGGCACAGCTGATGTTAAGTGCCTGGCTGTGCCAGAAATGGGGGTTTACGGGGACCAAGAAGGCCCGGCCTCCCGCCTCGGCCCCTCCACTCCACGGACAGACGACAGCTCAGAGCCGCGGCAAGTGAGCGGGCGAGCTGACCGACTCCGGGGCGACAGGGGGCGCCGGGCCTCTGGAGGGGCACTTTGCGCAGAGCGGAGGCGGGGCAGGCCTGGCATGGCTCCGAGGTGGGGTGCGGCGGCTGGAGCTTCGGGTCAGGGAGAAGGTCTGAGAGGAGGAGATGGAGGGAGGCCCCGCCGGGCTGCGAAGACGAGTCTGGACGTCTGGCTGCGCGGGGCTCTGAGGAGGGCCACGGGGACAGGCGTGATCTTCCATTTTAGGACAGTCTCCTGGATGCCATGTAGGGAAGCGGGGGCCCGGAGGGGGCAGGGCAGCCATCAAGCGGCGCTGACCCAGTCCGGAGGGACCGTCTTCCTGCAGGGAAGGCCCGTCAGCCCCAGCCGCAGGTGTGCAGCCCCGGCCGGGAGGGGAGGCCCCGTGAGGCAGACCAGCTTCTGTTCCCTTCTGGGTACTGTGTGGTTGTGGGCGTGTTCTCTCCTGCTCCCCCACGCCCCGTGCCGCTTTTCAAAGCCGCGCTCGGGCTGGCGCGTCCGGCCTGGGCAGGCGCTTGCGGTGACAGACGATGGGTCTGTTTTCAGGTCCCTGACTCTGGAAAGGACTTGAAAGTGCTCACTGAGGAGACAGCCCCTTGGGGAGCAGCCAGAGAATCCCCAAGGCCCCACCTGAAGCGGGGACTTCTTCCTGAGGAGCTGACTTTGAAGGGGTCACAGCGCTCCCACCAAAGACCCGGGGGGCCGTCTGAAGGTAAGCAGAGCCCCAGCTCGCGCGAGGGACGCGGCCTCGCCAACGTGCAGGCCCGAGCTGGCGTCTTCCCCTGGCTTCCCGGCCGGGCGTCTGAAATATCGCCAGGAATCAAGAGGGCACATTTTAGTTGCAGGTAGCAGTGCTTGAAATGGGGTGGGGGCACCCCCTGTGTTAGCCCAGTGCGCCCTCACTGCCTGACTCTCTTACTTAAGGGTCAGGCGCGAGTCAAGATGAACGTGCGTCCCTTCACCTGCACGGCGCGGCCTTGAGGGCAGTAACCCTCTTCTCCAGCCGGCTGCATCTTTTCCAGAATACTTTTTTCCATGACTTTTGATTTTCCTCCGATGCTCAGTTTTGGTTTTACTTGTCTGACTCATTGTTTAGTGTTAACCATTTTAATGCCACAGTGACTAATTTTTAGTTCCTCAGTCTATTCTTCCTTTCACCATTTTACGGTTTTTCTTTCTCTTTTGGATTCATATCTTAATCTTCTTAGAACTTATTTAATTAAAAATGCTTTTAATTCAGGTGAAATTCACATAACAAAATTAGCCATTTTCAAGTGAACAATTCAGTGGCATTTAGTACATTTAGGGTGTTTCACAATCACTACCTCTATCTAGTTCCAGAATATCTTCATCACCTTAGAAAGAAAGCTCATTAAGCAGTTGCTTCATTCTCACTCTGTGGAGCTGCCTCATCGGGACATTGCATAGAAACGGAGTCTTCCCCTTGTGACCGGCCCGCATGTACCAAGCTTTGAGTGCAGCTGTACTCTGCTCCTTTTTATGCCCGATGTTTCACTGCATAGACAGACCACAGACCAAGACTCCATTTTTTTTCTCTCTTTCCCTGGGGCAGTTGGAATGGTTACACTTCTAGGCAGCCGGAGGCCACTGCTGCCTTTTCTGCTGCACTGAAGCTGCCACTGCAGGTGGCTAAATCACTTTTAAAAAGCAGCTCCTCCGTGGGGAATGCAGACCCTCGACGAGAACATCGTGTTTCCGTGTCCAAGCTGGCAGGCTTCTGTTGGGAAGCGGAAAAATGCCTAAGGGGTTCATTTGCTTACGTAGTTTATAAGGGAAGTAAATGCTCCATCAGTCTCTTTGTAAACTTGACCACTTAATACTTATTTCCCTTTAGTCCTCGGGATCTGTGCGCTCTGCTGTGCTCTCTCAGGCGGCAGGGCCTGTGGACAGAGAGGCAGGGCTCGCCCTGCCCCAGGTTCCGGGCTGTGGGGGGCTCAGATCCCAGGTGCCGCAAGCCCGAGCATCCTCTTAACGTCTCTTACTAAGTCATCAAAATGAATCACTGTCTTTGTAGAATTCTTGAAGGTGGGTTCTGGAAAGAAATCATTTTGTTAAAAAAAAAAAGTTACTGTGGTGTTTTTAAGAGCTCTGTCTGGGTGGAGGGACTGAGACTGCGCCCTGCCCCCATTTAGCCTACTGGGAAACCTGTCACGCGCACGCTTGTTGAGAATGGGAAACAAAACTCATTTTTAAAGCTGTTATGCCCAGAGGAAGCCTGTGAGAGGAACCTCTCCGCTGCGCGGCCCTCACCCGGTGTGCGGCAGACCCACGGGCCGGGCGGGGGAGGGTGTTAAATCAGACCCGCAGGCCTCCTGGCCGCTTTGACCCCAGAGGGCTGGTGAGGGCCGGTGGCTCCCGGGTGCGGCGGCCTCTGACGGGCTGCTCTATCCCCAGCCTCGCGGCCTCTGCACGCTTCCAGGCCCGCGCCCCCGAAGAGGGATCTTCGCGGCCAGGAGACCAGGGCTGCGCCCTGGACAGCCGGAGTCCAGGTGAGCCGTGCCCGGGACCTTCTGACTGGTGAGGGCCCGTCCCCGGCACTCTGTCAGTCTGGGGGCGTTAGAAAGATCTGGGGGTGTCCGCCGAACTGTCAGGATGAGCGCTCCTGTCCCCCTTCGTCGTCACCTGCTCTGCACAGCTGCTCCCGCCCCCGGGGGCTGAGCCCGCCTTGCTCTGTCCCGACCTGCCGACTGCAGCCCCGTCTCGGCCCAGCCCAGGCTGGAGCGGGCTGTTTTGTCGGTAGCAGCGGCCCGGTGTTGTTTCAGGGCCCAGCTACGTGTGCCGGAGCCGCAGCCCTCTGTGGGGACGGACAGGCGCGTCGGGGCCCCGCACAGAGGGCGCGCCGCCAGGGCGCGTCGCCGAAGAGTCACGGGAACGCCCCATGGGGTAAGGCCCTGCTCCTCCAGGCGAGTGCGCGTGCCCGGTGGCTGAGGAGAGAGGCGGTGGGGAGGCTCGGGCAGAGGGAGAGGAGGAAACGGACACTCGGAGGGGCCGGAGGGGGCAGACCGAGAGCGCCAGAGGCAGGGCAGGGCAGTGCACAGCCCGCCGAGGGGCCAGGAACCAGGGGCCGTGCGAGGAGGTGGAAGATGAGGCCGGAGGGGAGACGAGAGCCAGCGTCAGAGCCGGGAGAGGCGCGCACACGCGGCCGTGCCGGCCCGGCCCGAGGACCTGAACACCGCAGCGGCCCTGCCCAGCAGCCTCCTGTCTGGGCCCTCGGTGGCCCGCGAGCTCTTACTGGAGCCCCGGATTCTCCTCAGTCGGCGCCGCCCGTCCGCCAGGTGGCCCCTCCGCACCGCAGCCCCCTGACCAGCGGGGGCCGGGCCGCGACGTCTGCGTGCTGCCGCTCCGCATGCTGGTCTCCCACTCCCAGTCCACATGCCATCTCTGGGCTGTTCCTTGCCAAGCGGGGAGTAGAGCCAAGGCCAGACAGCTGTGCAGAGGGAGCCCACAGAGGCCGGGGAGAGTGGCACCGTGGACAGCAGTGCGGAAAGGGGGAAAGGATGTCGGGGATCTGGCCCCAGGTTAGGGTCTCGCCCTGTCAGTCCTGTTCCCAGACAGACTTGCGACTGCGAACTCTGACGTCAGAGGCTGGGAAAGTCCACTCAGAGGCCATCGGCCTGGCCACTGATGGGGCCATCTTTGCTTGTGGCTTTGTTAGTATCTTGTGTGTGACCTTATATGGGTCAAGGAATCTTTCGGTGTTAAAGGATTAGTTCCCTTGCATTTTAAAGCCCCGATTTTGTGTTTGCTAGCCTCACTCTGGCACTCTATTTTACTCTGCATCTTTGGATTGCTTGTTCGGCCTCAGCCCCAACTGCAGCCGCCTCTCCCCCGCCCGTCTACTTCCCTTACCTAAGCCTGTGCTGACCAGACACTGATGTGCTCTCGTTTGAGTTGTCCAGGCCCAGGGCAAGGCCTTTTGTTCTGCTCCTGAAGTTTGGCCGTTCCAAGAACCAAGAATACACCTATAGATAGATGGACGGATGACACAGAGCTGGACTCTCAGTTTTGTTAATGTGACAGAACATCCAAAAAGATTTAAGAGGATATGTGGAGTTTAGGGTATAATTTACCAGTGACCAGAGATTTGGAACCCAGGAATATTGCAATTGGGAAAAAACTTAGGCTGTTAATTAGTGGAAGACTGAACCTCATGAAGAATTCCAGTTAGGCATTTCCTTATAATAGTTTAGTCTTACAATTCTTTCCTCATTCTCGTTTTCTTTCTCTACAGTTCAGTGTACTTCTGTTACTTCAGGTTTTGAGATCAAGAATGGGGTTAAAAAAGAGAGTCCAAACGGGGATGGCTCAGTAGAAACAAGCAAGGCCTTCCGGAGGAAACCTGCGGGTGAGGATTTCCGGTGCGCTGAGCCACTACACGGCTGGGCAAGTGTGCGCGTGTCAAGAAGGCAGCGTCGATGTTCTGCCGAGAGCGAGGCAAAGCCCCCCACACAGGAGAGGACGAGTCACCCACAACTTTGCAATGGGGACACCTGCACACACCTTCTGTGTGGGAGAAACTGCTCTCAGGACGCTCCCTCTCCCAAGCCAGCCCCTGAACTGGAGAAAGCTTCTAAGTGTCATGAATGTGGGAAAAGCTTTAGCCGAGGGTCTTACCTCGTTCGGCATCAGAGAATCCACACGGGAGAGAAGCCTCATGAGTGTAGTGTGTGTGGTAAAGGCTTTAGCGAACGCTCCAACCTCACTGCCCACCTAAGAACTCACACAGGGGAGAGGCCCTACCAGTGTGGGCAGTGTGGGAAAAGCTTCAACCAGAGCTCCAGCCTCATTGTCCACCAGAGGACCCACACAGGGGAAAAGCCTTATCAGTGCACTGTCTGTGGGAAGAGATTCAACAACAGCTCCCAGTTTAGTGCTCACCGGCGAGTCCACACTGGGGAGAGCCCATACAAGTGTGAGCAGTGTGGGAAAAGCTTCAACAACAGCTCCCATTTCAGTGCCCACCAGAAAACCCACACTGGGGAAAAGCCTTACAAGTGCTCTCAGTGTGAAAAAAGCTTCACTAAGAACTCTGCCCTCACCCGCCATCAGGGGGTACACACGAAAGAAGTACTCGCATCACAGGAGGGAGATGTGTTAACAAGCATGTAGGAAACTTGACAGATGGATCCCGTAGGTCAACACGTGTTTCTTCTCACTTCCTTCTGCTCATGGAAAGATGTACTTGTTGAGTCCACCTTAGCAGTAGCCTTATTGACAACTGGATCTTAAGAACCTTGTTGAGGAGTAGCAGTCAGCATAAAAATGCTGAACTCTAGCTCCCTGTGACTCCAGAGTCCTGTCTCATTGTGAACTTTAGTTTTGCTTTGCAGGGGAGGCAGCTATAGGATCCAAAAATCGTGTCAGGAAGCTAGGGAGAAACTAGTGGCCTGAGAACTGTTTTTGGGTTGGGTCAGATCATGAACAGTGAACCTCATACAGGGTGAGAGAATTCTGTCACGGGATGTATACCCAGAATCTGTCAACCTGATCTGTGCTAAAACAAAGACCCCTAGACACCTACCTTTGAGAACGGCAACCTTCGGAGCCGATTGTTACTCTAACCCCGCCACCACTGAAATGGAAGCAAAAGACAGAGTAGCTGCTAGGTAACACTAGCCCTAAGGACCTTAGTCTGGGAGCAAGCACAGCACCTGAGTTAATCTTTGTAAGATTTCTCATTCTACCTCTCACCTGTTTCTGGTTTCTTGTCTCTTACAGTAAATGATTTTATAAGTATTATTACTTCTGATGAAAATAAAGGATTCTCCCTTAACTTCCTTGGCCTGTTATAATTTTCTGTTAGAGACTTCATATTCCTTGCAGAAGCCTGCATGGCCTTGAAGAGGCTCTAAGTGTAGAACCTGCTTCTGGTGAGCAGGACATAAGGGACGCAGGGCAGGAAAAGGGAAGAAGAGGGATGGAAGTGGGTTGGGCAGGTTTTGAGCTGTCACTGAGAAGGGCGCTCACGGGGGTAAGGGAAATGCAGGGCCTAAGGAATGCTTTTGTGGCATCTCCATGGATAAACGTTGGGCACAATGCCCATGGTCGCTGGCCCGTGCAGAAAGACATTAGTGCTGTCTTCAGGAATGGTGACGAGCACGTGCCATGCCTCTGCTGAGCCTTTGGAACAAATCACATTATGTGCAAAGAAGAATGTACATTCCACCTCAAAGCCAAATTATCGACTTCTAGTGAAGCAGCAAAGGCAAGGTATATATTAAATGTCTTCTCATCTTAAGCCTTGCCAGGGCCACCCCACACTTCCCTGCAGACACACTCTACAAGCATGCCCTCAAGGATAAGTTATGCAGTCCAGGGCCTAGTCATATATATATTTTTTAAAGATTTTTTATTTATATATACAAGCTGGGGTACAGGCCAGAGGCGTGGGGCGGCGAGAGGGTTCACCAGAGACAGAGTGGGGAGCAGAACAGGCAGACTGACGGAAACACACTGCTGAGGGGAGCAGCGGGCGAGGCAGGAGAGCTCTGCTGCACTATGGAGTCATATTCTTAAGGAGGTTTTTGCTCCACATGGTGGGGAGGGGAGTTATATCTTTGAAGAGCCTTGGCAGAGGCAAAAAGGCTTGAATAAAAGCTGTTTGGGAAAGCCCTAATTTCATTAGTGATTCATGGTGGGTAAGTGGGAGACAGCCCAGGGCTGGATCCTGCAGGGCTTTGGAGACCCGCTCAGAGAAGTTGGATTTGATAAACAAGGAGGACAGCAAAGGTTAACAGAAGTGCTAAGGAAGGGGAGATAGCCACTGAGGCCCACTAGCAGGCTCCTCAAGTTTGCTGGGCTGGCTAGGAAGTGGAATACAGCTGTTGAACTCCTTGCATTTTCAAGTTGTTTCTACCCTTCAGCCTGCTGGGCAGAAAAAAGGGAAAAGTACCAGCACTCCCAACCCTTGCCTGTCAGCTACTCCAGATGACCTGGAGTAGACAACTAAGAACCGAGAATACACTCATTCGTTTAGCAGATATTTGCTTGCCTGTCGTACCAGGTGTGGCAGCAGGCCCAAGACACAAGCAGTGACCACGCAGATGCTGTATCTTCCAGGATCAGCCTTACTGACCCCCTAGAAGTCCCGGTGCCAGTCAGGCACCACCACCCAACCCTGCCAAATCTGAGTTCCAGTTCTGCAGGGCCTCTCTTCCAAGTTCTGGTGGCCCCAGTGTTCCCCATGCTCCCCCAGCCCCCAAGTGGTAGCTGCTTCCTACAGTTAGCGTCCGTTAGTGGAGTGTCCACCTCCCATTCCCAATGCAGCCCGACCCCCGACTACTGCCCCCGCCCCTCGGAAAGGAATCTGAAGCAGCAGGCTTCCTCTAATGCGGAACATCACTCTCCTGATTCAGCCCTTTGGATGCCCGTTTGCAAAAGGTGCCAGGGGGCCTCCCTGGTGGCGCAACGGGTTAGCGCAGCGCTACGCAACCGTTGGCGGCTGCAGTGCGAGTTCAATGCCCAGCAGAGGAGAATCCCACATGGCGCGGCAGACCTCCCCTGCCTCCCCGCTGCGCCCCTCAGCAGTGTGTTTCGTCGACCTGACTGTCTGCTCCCCACTGTCTCTGGTGAACCCTCTCACTGCCTCACACCTCTGACCTGCACCCCAGCTTGTATGCAAAATAAGAAAAATAAAATCTTTAAAAAATAAATAATAAAAATAAAAAGGGTGACAAGCGTGATCGTGAGTCAGAAGATGATAGAGGGGCTGCAAATCTCCAGACAGGAGATCCTATTTGCACGTGTCTGACTTGACTGTGAGAAAGAATGAAAACACAGCGGAAATTGCCTGAGGCCCACAAAGGAGCAAGGGAGCACCCCGCGCGGACAAGCAGGTCTCCGGCGGCGGCGGCAGCAGGTCCTTCGGCGTCGCTCCGGCTGCCTGTCCCCGCCCCAGGCTGGCTGCAACTGCATTTCCCTTTTCTCTTTCCAGAGCTCCCTTTCATCGCTGCCTTGGTCTCTCGCTTTTTACCCAAATTCCTGCTCCAAGGTCCCTCACTTCCCAGTACTTTCTGCACAACACTGCCTCCCTAGGCTTGCTCGCCCAGAGCAGGCTGGTCAGGCGCCGCTCCAGGATCTTCCTAAACACAGCTGGCTGCAGCCATCAATCCCAGAGCTGCCCAAAGGCGCTGGAAGGCCCAGCACTTGCTGGAGCTGGAGCTGAGGAGCTGGCAGATGTCCAACTTGCCAACTTCTGTAACAGGCAAGGTTGTGCCTTCAGTGACCTGAGAGTATCAGCAGTGGGAAGGAATTTATCTCCAACTGAGGCTGATCTGTGGCTCAAAACTCAGTTCCCGTGACGCTGAAGAATCACCTCCAACTAGGCCTCTCCAGTAACAATTTCACTCTAGGAAGAGAAAAGAGGTCAATGTGAGAATTCATTTGTACTTTACTACTCTCCACCGAGGAAAGAAAGCCTCCATCTTTCATCCTCTGCCAATCAGCCTGGCACACGAGGGCTAACGCAAAAGGCACAGACTGTGACTCTCAGAGAGATCTGGTTCCCAATCACAACTCCACATGAATCTGGAGCAAATTATTCAACTTGTGAGTACCTTTTTCTTGTCTGAGGATAGCAACACATAAAGGGAAACGATCAGGAATGCTATTTGCAAACCCTAACCTCGTGGCACCGAGAAGGCGTGAATGGTCCATGCTGGTAGTGAGGGAAACGCCATCTTACAGGAATGTCTTCATACTTATCACGCGACTTGACACATTTACAGGCTTAACGTCCGTTAGTCCTTGTGAGATCGGGCAGACGGGCCTCAACTGCCAGGCTCTGCGGCAAGAGCCGCCAACAAGCCCCAAAAGGCCAAAAGGCCAAATACAACCAAGGCCAGCGCCTGAGGAGAGCACAGGGCACTGTCTGCGGGCCTCACCCGCGCGCACAATTGCAGGGACTTCAGGCTGCAGGAACAACAGCAGCAAACACGGGGTCTATTGTACAAACGGGGGAACAGAGCTCGCTGCAGCCTCAGGTGGCGGCCGCCTCCCCCGGAACGCAGCGGGGACGGCAGCTCCTTGGGAGGCGCTGGGTGACACCCACACACAGGCCTCCGAGACACCAGGCGCAGGCCTCCGGGGCTCCTGTCAGGCTGCGTCAGAGACAGCACCGGAGGCCCAGTCTCTGCAGAGTCCTCCGGCTTCTCTTCCTCCTCGGAGGCGGCTGCTGGTGCTTCTTCTCTTCTTCTCTCCTCAGAGGCCAGGAACCGACTTCTCTCTTCTTTCTTCGGAGTCTGGAACCGTCGTCTTTCTTCTCCTGGGGGCTGGTGGTGTCGTGATTTCTCCTGTTCGGTTCAATCTTTCCCCCCCCGTTTTCAGTTCAATCTTTTTCCCCCCCTTAAGTCCCGCCAGTCCCGGCTTATATCCTCTCCCAGAGGACATTCCACAAGTCTGATTGGACCATGTTCAATCCTGGAGCTGACTGGACCGACCCATCAGCTCCTAGCACCTGATTGGTCCATTCAAAATGGCAGTCACTGGGCAGGAGCAACTGCCATAACTGACTGTGGAGCAGCAGGATAAGCGGCCCCACCACTCCTGCAGGCTCCCACTGCTGAGGCAGCTTGGTTCCGGTAACACTTGCAACATAAGGTTCTTGAGAGCAGGAAGTTTGTTTTGTTCACTGCTGAATCACAGCACCTTAAAAAGTGTCTTGTGCTAAATATTTAGCAAATGAATGAACAGCTGAAAAAACACAAGGACTTTGTTACAAGGGGTCATCAGACATGGGTGTCAGGTACTTAAACACTGTAAGGATTACAAAAGGAGGCCAAACTGCAGTGTGAGTGAGGTAGCTCCCAAATCCATCTCCCCTTCATTCGTACTGCTCTGGTTACAGGGCAGGGTTTTTGAACCTTAGCGTTACTGACATTTTGGGGATGTTAAGTGGGGGGGGAGGGTGAGTGTGTTGTGCATCTTAGGACATTTAGCTGAAACCTGGCCACCACCCATTTGATGTTAGTAGTTCCCTTGAGTTGTGACAACAAAACTGATTGCAGACCTTGCAAATTGTCCTTTGAAGGAGGGGAGAACTGCCCCTGATGGGTAACTCCTGGTCGAGGGACATAAGTCTTCCCTCTGTCCACCTGGCCCTCCTGCAGAGCAGATCTGGAGCCCTTGCCGCTTGCTGCAAAGCGAGCCCAAATACGTAAGTACTCTGCAAAAAGCCCTCAAGACTGCCAAACGCCAGTGAAGCAAGCCAAGATCTCCAAACCGTCACACTGACATTCAAGGCTCAACCTCACCCTCCAGCCACTGGCTACTGCCCTACACATTCTACACCCCAGCAGAGGTAGACAGGCCCCAGTTCTGAAACAGGCTCTGTGCTTTCCACCTTGCTGCCCTTGCCTACTAAACTGTTCCTTCCTAGAATATGCTCTCCTCAAGGTCTGACTCAGGCCTTCCACAGACACTAAACACCAGGTAACGCCCAGCTCCATGACTCCCAGCCAGGAAGAAAGGGCGCCAGAGTCTAAGCGTTAGACATGCAGCGATACAGCCACTGCCGCCCTCAGTGAGCACACTACCAAAGGCAGGATGAGTGACACCCCCACTACCGCCATCTTGAAGCCTCCTGATGCCTTTAACGTCTCAATCCTGTCACTCTCGCGGCGCCTTTATTATTCCTCCTGTGGACTAAAGTAAACACAAATTGGGTGTGCCTCTCCCTGGCCTCAAAGTTAGGGCACTAACCAAGCCGTGAAGAGGCTGCGTCTAGGGAGGGAAGCCTCCCCCGCACACTAGTGCCTTCAAAAGGACGTCCACTCCACGACACAGGGCTTCTGCAGCTGCCCACACTCCCAGAGCCCCTTTCCAAAGAGGCAGGATAAAGCTCAGCTACCCTGCCGGTCCTCCTCGATGCCAATACCACCACCAGAAAACATTACAAGACGCCTCCGCGCATCTTCCTTGCCCTGGAGTAAAATGTTTACTGTGACCTGACTGTGCGTTCACCGCAGGCATAGATCTCGCCGAGACCGAAACCCGAGCAGCCCACTCGGGCCACCCCGAAGGCCGTTCGGGCTCCAGTTCTCACCCTGACACTTTCAGGAACTCAAGTCAACGCCTCTCAGCACGTTAGAGGACGCCCGCCCCGCCAGCTGGGGGGCTGTGGGGGCAAGGAGCGTGCCTGAGGATGTCCTGGCGCCCGAAGCTCCCGGCACAAGGGCGCAACGGGGCCTCAGCGAAGGTCCCCTCAGCGCAAAGCCCGCGGGGGCGCGCGGCGCCTTTCACACGCGTCTGCGTCGGGGAATGAACCGCCCGGAGCCCCGAAAGGCCCCGCGGCCGGGCCTCCTCGCCGCCACGCCTTCTCAGTCAGCGGGCCTGCGCCGCGGCCACGCCAAGTCCCCGAGTCCGCCGAGAGGGGAGTGGAGCCGCAGCGCTCGGCGTCCACCTGCTCCGAAAACCCGGCGCCGCACTCGCTGCTTCCCGACGCGCCATCTTTCCCAGCGCGCCCGCCGGAAGCTGCCGCGGGGCACGCCGGGACGGCGAGAGGCCAGACGCATGCGCAAGGGTAGGCACGCAAAGGATAAGCCGCTGCACGGGTCGCGCAACCCGCACTGAAGGACCGCCCCCTCCACCTGGTTTCCGCTCCTAATCGACGCCAGTACTAGCCAGTACTAGCCAATGAGGTGGCAGAGTCCTCTGTGCGTCATACCTCGGGGCCAATCACGCTGAGGGCCTTGGGACTGAGCGTCTGTTGGTCGCCCTTCTCGGTCACACGCCGCTGCGTACGTGGGGTCCGTTGGCAGCTGTGTTCGGATGCTGCCGTCACCCTGCCGGGGCTCACATCTCTTTTACAACAGCCACAGCCCCAGTGATAGAAACAGTCCCGACCGTGTGGTAGGCACGGAACTGAAAACGTCCGTAATAACGTCATCGCACCAATCTTATGACGTTATTAGGACGTTTCCTCTTCAGATGAGGAAACAGACTTGCCTAGTGATGGAACTGTCACCAGACAAGGGTGAGGATGGGGATCCCTCAGGCCCATCCCACCTTCCAACAGAACGCGGATAGCTGGACACGAGCCAGCCACTGTCCACTGCTCCACCCACTGGGAGTGGGAGGCACAGGCGAGGGACCCCAGCCCAAGCCTGTGAAAGGGCCCTTGAGATTCCCTGGTCCGATAGGAAAGAAGACTCCACAGAGCCCGGTGGGGGGAGGCAAGGAGCCAGCATTTGTTGATCAGTGAAAGCAGAGAGAGCTCTGGGGAGACACCTGGGCATGAAGACTCGAGGTGCCAGGGCTGGCAAGGTCTCTATAGGTTTAGGGCTTTGAGAACAAGGAATTAAACTTATTGGCTGAGAAAGCAAGAAGCATGGCCCTGGCTAAAGTCCATTTGTCCATCTGAGTGTTCATTTATTATTGCTAAGTGTGAGTGCCAGCCAGGTGCAGCTTGCCCGCGGTGAGGGCTGGTGAACGCGGGGTCTGTAACTCCCCACCAAAGCCAACTTGAAAGATTACAAAGAGATAGCTCAGGAATGCATGGGCTGGGGGAAACTTCGTAAAAACGCAGAGGGTCAAGGAAATCGGTGGCAGCAGGTGCTCAAGCTTAGAGTCGCTGAATGTGTTTAACCTCTTGCTTGTCAGCCCTCGAGAACAACAGTTCTTTGAGCCTTGCTAACGTCACAGGAGCTTTCCTGTCTCTGAAGTAGGACCAGAACACGCCTCTGACCCAGTTTTCGGCCTCTTTTCTTTCTTTCCTTTTTTTTTTTTAAATCTCTATGTCTGCACATTCTCTCTGTGTGTGTGTTTCATAGCTCTGTCTATGACAACCTGGAGCAGCTCACACACCTAATAATGAGGACCCCCTAGTACCCATTCACCACTGAAAGGAACCAGGGGTCCTTCAATCAGTGGCTGGGCTGGTGGCAGGGATAACGTGAGAGGAGCATGGCTCATCTCTGGCTCGTGGTGCCAGAAAGCACCTTGTGGGAACAAGTAAAAAAATGAACAGAAAGGTCAGCTTGCATGAACTCCCCCTTTTCACAAAGGGATCGACAAGATAATAACAGTAACAGCTTATAAACCATTGACTAAAATAGGAAACCTTGATTCCAAAAGGTGTAAATAAATAAATCAACAAAAGGAGTTTAGTCACAGGCTATGTCTGTACTTTCAAAGGACTTCCCCATAAAATGCTTATTCATAAATAATGGGAAAGCCTGGCAGACACCCCCTCGCTTAGTGAGCCCAAGAGCATCATTCATACTGGGACAAATCAAAGTCCTGCTCCCTGTCTTGGAATGCCCAGGGCCCACAACAACATCCCTAAGACTGGCGACTTAACCAGCAGAATTCATCGTCTTGCTGTTCTGGAGGGGGGGCGGTCCGACTTCCCGGCAGGCTTTGCTTTCTGGCGAGGGCGCGCCTGGCTTGCAGGTGCTGCTGCCTCCCCGCATGGCCTCCTTTCTGACAGCTGTGGGGAGGGACAGCGCTCTGCCTCTTCTCATAAGCTCGCTGTGCTATGAGACGGGGGTCCACGTGTGATGTCCCTGAACCCAGGTACCTCCTAAAGGCCTTGTTTCCAAATACAACCCCACGGGGGGTTAAGGCTTCCACACCGGGATCTGAGGGGACACACACACACACACACACACACACACACACACTTCTGTCTACCGCACTCAGAAGATTTTTTTTTAATCTTTTTTTTTCAAGCTGGGGTACAGGCCAGAGGTGTGGGGCGGCGAGAGGGTTCACCAGAGACAGAGCGGGGAGCAGAACAGGCAGATCAGAAATACACTGCTGAGGGGAGCAGTGGGCGAGGCAGGAGGGGTCTGCTGTGCCATATGGGATTCTCCGGGCCGGGCATCGAACTCACATCGTCCGCTGCCGACAGCTCCACAGCGCAGCGCTCAGCCGCTGCGCCACCAGGGAGCCCCCCCGCCCTGCACTCAGAGGATTTGACGGGGAAAATGCAGCGCCCTCCTGTGGTGTTTCTGTCAGAGATGTATGACTGAATCTGACCAAACTGAGGGGTAGTCCGTAAATTAACGGCCTAACCATCTTTAAAAACGTCATGTCCTGGGCCTCCCCGGTGGCGCAGCGGTTAAGCGCTGCGCTGTGGAGCTGTCCGCAGCGCGCGATGCGTTTTTACGAAGTTTCCCCCAGCCCATGCATTCCTGAGCTATCTCTTTGTAGTCTTTCAAGTTGGCTTTGGTGGGGAGTTACAGACCCCGCGTTCACCAGCCCCCACCGCGGGCAAGCTGCACCTGGCTGGCGCTCACACTTAGCAACGCACACATCGCAGCGCGACGCCCGGCCGGGGAGAGGCCCACACGGTGCGGCAGACCTCTCCTGCCTCGCCCGCTGCTCCCCTCAGCAGTGTGTTTCTGTCGATCTGCCTGTTCTGCTCCCCGCTCTGTCTCTGGTGAACCCTCTCGCCGCCCCGCGCCTCTGGCCTGTACCCCAGCTTGTGTGCATAAATAAATCTTTAAAAAAAAAAGTCATGGCCTGAACGCCAAGAAAAGGCCGAGGAGCCCTTTCTGACTGACAGAGGCTGAAGAGACACGAGAACTAAACACACCGTGTGATTCTGACGGGAGACCTTTTGCGAGGGAGACGTTACTGGGACAACTGGCCAAGGTCGACTGGGTCTGAGGATCAGATGCCGCCGAGCGTTCGTGTTCACTGTGTGACTTCAGTGACTGTGTCGCGGGCCTGGAGGAGACTGTCTCTGTTTCACACACGCCCTAAGACGTGTGGAGTTATCAGCGTACTCCCAATCATGCGGGGTGGGGGAGTCCTTTATATTATGACCCAATCTTCTGAGAGTTCGTGGTTAATTCAAAAGGGGGGGATTTGTTTGAGATGTCACTAGCTGTCAAGTCAGCAGCACTTGGGCTTGGCTCCCAGCCCAGCCACGACGACGCTCCCAGCACTCCAAAGTCCTGATCTTCAGGTGGACACAGCGGAGGGTGTTGTGAGAATGAGATGATTCCTGGGGACTCCCTGGTGGTGCAGGGGTTGAGTCTCAGCCTGTGAAGCTGTCCGCAGCCACTGCAGCAGGAGTTCGATCCCCGGCCAGGGAGCTTCCCACAGGGCGCAGCAGACCCCTCCTGTCTCCCCACTGCTCCCCTCAGCAGTGGATTTCAGTGGATCCGCCTGTTCTGCTCCCCACTCTGTCTCTGGGGAGTCCTCTCACCCCCGGCACCTCTGGTCTACACCCCAGCTCTTATATGCATAAATAAATAAACCTATAAAAAAATGAGATGATTCCTGCAAAGAATTTCGATTATTATTTTATTTTATTATATATTTTTTAAACATTTATTTTTTTTTTACATACAAGCTGGGGTACAGGCCAGAGGCGTGGGGCTGCGAGAGGGCTCACCAGAGACAGAGCGGGGAGCAGAACAGACAGATCAGAAATACACTGCTGAGGGGAGCAGCGGGCGAGGCAGGAGAGGTCTGCCGCGCCATGTGGGATTCTCCCCGGCCGGGTGTCGAACTCGCGTCGCCGCTGCCGACAGCTCCACAGCGCAGCGCTTAACCGCTGCGCCACCAGGGAGGCCTCGATTATTATTTTAGCATGTGTTAAGTACTCAGAAAAGTACTCATCAAGGGGGCCTCCCTGATGGCGCAGGGGTTAGTCTCAGCCTATGAAGCTGTCGCAGCCACTGCAGCATGAGTTTGATCCCCGGTCAGGGACCTTCCCACAGGGCACAGCAAACCCCTCCTGTCTCCCTGCTGCCCCCCTCAGCAGTGTACTTCAGTCATTTTGCCTGTCCTGCTCCCTGCTCTGTCTCTGGTGAATCCTCTCACCCCCCACACCTCTGGCCTGCACCCCAGTTCTTGTGTGCATAATAAATCTTTAAAAAAATCCTCCCCGAGACAGTCAAGTAAATTCACTTCCGAGTGGGCCTGTCACTGCGAGCGGCTTCCCGGAGCACAAGCGCGCCAAGACCAAGTCCCTCACTCCAACCTCACCCCAGCGCCTGTATCTCAGCACCTCCTAACCGCAGCCTTGGAACGAGCCCTCAGGCTGTAGACACAAGAAAAGAGTTGACTCCCCGGTGGCAGGTTCAAGACTGGATCATTTGGTGCCAGCATTTATGCCGGCTTTGCTGCCTCAAGGACAGAGTACGGACCTCAGCGGACTCTGAAGAACTCGAGGAGAGGGGTTCTTAAACCCACTTAAGCCCACGGGCAGACCGGCATGTTCAACGACAGGCATCGCTGCTGGTGAACCTTCCAGAGGTTTGGGCATTTGTTTTTAATTTTTTGGATTGTCAACAGAGTCAAACATCAAACTCTTCTAGAGCTCTAGAAATACAGCTTCAAAACCTTTAGTAAGAAGCTCGTCTCACATTTACTTGCATGTTCCCCAAGTTTTGACTTTTTTTTTAAAGATTTATTTTTATTTTTGCATACAAGCTGGGGTGCAGGCCAGAGGTGTGAGGTGGTAAAAGGGTTCACCAGAGACAGAGTGGGGAGCAGAACAGGCAGATCAGAAATACACTGCTGAGGGGAGCAGCGGGCGAGGCAGGAGAGGTCTGCCGCGCCCTGTGGGAAGCTCCCTGGCCGGGCAGGAACTCACACCACCACAACCGCAGGTGCCGACAGCTCCACAGCGCTGCGCCTAACCCGTTGCGCCACCAGGGAGGCCCCGAACACATGAGTTCTGATCGTGTTCTGCGTGACCCACAGGACGCATCCGGGCACTGATGTGGCCACTTAGCCTTTCCCCTTCCTAATGCCCTGTGCCTTGCCACTCCTCTAACTCCAAGTCAGACCCCAAATACCCCACACTTCCCAAAGCGAGCGCCTGTAGAGCCCCACAGCATTTGAAGAAGGACCGTCTATTTTCTTCCAAGTTAAGCTGCAACTGAAATGAATGGGCTAAAGGATAAGATTGGTCACTGTTCAGGGTAGTTAAGGTTCTCACGCACTCATCAACTGGTATTTTGGTTTATTTGTCGGCTTTAGAAGCTTGGTCATTGTGAGTCACCGCCTGAGAATTTCATCTAATCTGAATGTGCTAATCAATAAAACAAATTGGGCCTGCAAGACTCCGGACCTCACTAGACTCAGCGAGAAAATGCCACAGTCGGCCAGTCCTGGAGACATGTCTGCACCACAGTGCAATGAACTGAGAAACGGGTCTTGGTTCTGATCTGCAGCTGGAAAAACAGATTTGGGACAGGCCAGTGTAACTAGATGTCTGTGGGGGGGCGGCTATGGGAACCTGGAAAGGGGACATTTGTCATTGTTGGTTCGGCATTCACAAGTGACAGGGTGATCCCAAAGTGGCAAACTTGAAAATGGCTCACTGGACAAACTTAGTTCCCAGTGCGGGAAAGGCCGGCTTGTTGAGTACTCTGAGTCACTGAGCGGTTCCTGAGCATCTACTATGAGACTTGTGTTCAGGTGCTGTGGGGGACATGAAGCTGAAGACTCTTGAGAAACTAGCTGTAAAACCTGTCGGCTTCCTTTGCTCTGCTGATGTAGCTGCCAAGCAACTTCCGCCTGTTAGCCTGGCTTCCCGTGCGGAGAGTACTTGAGCTGTGGCGGGAAGTGCGGGTTCCCTGGGCAGCTCCAGCAGCCGGCAAAATCGTGTGTGTGGACATTCGCATCCTAAGATCCCAGCTCCTCGTGGGTGACGTGCACGGTGCGCGCCGGAGGGCTGAGCTCCAGGAGCTCCAGGACTGAGGATTAGGGCTGGAGGCAGAGAACTTGCCTCCAGCATGTAAGATCTTTCTTGGGCTCTTAACCTTGCTTCAGGCATCCCAGAGCCCCCTCGCTCCTCCGGCACATCCAAGGTTGGCAGCAAGCTCAGGCTTTGCCAGCGGCTGTGGGGGTAGGGGGGTAAATAAAACTACTCAAAGGAAATGGCTTTTCCTACCTTTTCTCTCTAAATAGCAGATGAGGCAGAAGGGAAAATGGGAAGTAGACCTGCAGGGGTAAACAAGGGATGAGAGCTCTATGGGTGGAGGCGCGGGTAGACAGCCTCCCACACGGAGACAGCAGAGGGGGGTGGACAAAACTGACGGACCAGGGGGCTCAGAGATGACTTGTTCGGGTACACACCGGG
This sequence comes from Scalopus aquaticus, assembly GCA_004024925.1. Taxonomy (NCBI): domain Eukaryota; kingdom Metazoa; phylum Chordata; class Mammalia; order Eulipotyphla; family Talpidae; genus Scalopus; species Scalopus aquaticus. Next base: position 25,705 of record PVIJ01004272.1, read on the forward strand.
GTTCATGATACCCGATCTTACGGAATTACAGCTTCATTGTCTACGATACTGCCAGTGGAGGTGTTTTCTTTAGAACAGCACAGAATTCTCTAGGAACACAAGGTGTAGTAGTCGCGCGGACAGCGGAGACAACCAGCCAGGTCTGCACGGCGCCCCCGCCGGCCCTGGGGTCTGGGCGCAGCAGTAAGGGAGCGGCGAACCGTGGCGACACAGCCAGCCGCCGCCCGCAGCTCAGGGCCGTCGAGCACACCCTTGGGTGCCCGGGCGAGCGTGCCTCAGGTTCACTGGGCCGGACAGGGAACGAGAAAGTGTGCAGGGATGAAGAAGCAGTAAGTGAAGGCGGCTTTCCTCCTGTCAGCCGGCTTCTCGCCCCTTCGCCAGCAGCCTCTTCAGTGCGCCCTTCACCTCCTTATTCCTCAGGGTGTAGATGATGGGGTTCACCATGGGTGTGACCACAGAGTAGAAGAGGGAAATGAACTTGCCCTGGTCCTGGTTGCTGCTCTTTGCTGGAAGCAGGTACCCGTAGATCGCGGAGCCGTAGAAGAGGAGCACCACCAGCAGGTGGGAGAGGCACGTGTTGAAGGCCTTTCTCCGGCCCTCGGCCGAGCCGACCTTCAGCACGGCCAGCGCGATGTAGCAGTAGGAGACCAGGATGCTGCCGAGCGGGACGGCGGTGAAGAAGGTGCACACGCCGTTGAGCACGGCCTCGTTGAGGCTGGTGTCTCCGCAGGCCAGCTTCATCATGGCGGGCACCTCGCACAGGAAGCTGTCCACCCGCCGGTGCCCGCACAACGGCAGCTGCAGCGTGAACGTCGACTGGATCAGAGAGTTGCCCAGCCCGCCCAGCCAGGCGATGGCCGCCAGCAGCCAGCACCGCCGCGGGCTCATGACGGTGCCGTAGCGCAGCGGCCGGCACACCGCCACGTAGCGGTCGAAGGCCATCACCACGAGCAGGATGCACTCGGTGGCGCCCAGCCACAGGAAGACGTACAGCTGGGTCACACACCCGCCGTAGCTGATGGTCTTGTCTGGCCCCCATAAGTTGACCAGCATTTGGGGGACTGAGCTGGTGGTAAAGGCCAGGTCCAGGGAGGACAGGTTGCTGAGGAAGAAGTACATGGGGGTGTGGAGCCGGGAGTCCAGGCGGGACACCAGGATGATGGTTGAGTTCCCAACCAGGGTCAGCAAGTAAGAGAAGAGAATGACCCCGAAAAAGATCATCTCCAGCTGGGGGTGGTCAGACACGCCCAGCAGGATGAAGCCCTCGGAGAAGCTCTGGTTGGCCCCTTTCATCGCCGGGTGTCCTCGGTCGCGCGAGGAGTCTGCCCACGGACCGCTGCGTGAAACAAGGGGGAAGCAGCTGTTGGGTGAGGCTGGAGGCACCGGGAGGGCTGGCGCCCTCGGAGCCGTGCGAGTCCTTTCTGGGTCTAGCACTTTCCCTGCAGCCCCAGCCACGGCCGGCCCTCCACACACAGACTTGACTCCACCCGAGGCCAAACGCAGCGCCTGGGGGACGGAGGGCCCGCTCCTGGCCACAGACAAAAAGATGAGTCTGTCCAGCTCAGCACAGTGGCCACGACGGGCTCGTGGCTTTCGGGCTGCACGTCCTCAGGAGACACATTTCTGCAGCAGACTGGCAGACACGCTCGGGGCAGCAGAAACAGGCCGCTGTGTTTGGAAAAGCTTCTCAGAAACTCCTGTAAATTTCCTCCCCTCTCTTCTAGGCGAACACGCCTGAGCCAGAAGCAGGAAGTTTGAAGAATAACACAAAGAATCTATTAAAAAAATCTATACTCACTTATAGGAGGAATATAGGGGAGCCAAATAAGAGATCAGGAAAACAATTATAATAAATAGAAAACCAAAATTAACAGGGAACAACGAACCAGAGATACTCTTGGGGGGGGAGAGGGGGCAAAACGGGCAGGACAAGCACAGGGAACCGTGGAATGCTAAGCGGGAGAGGTGCGGGGGGTGTTATGGGGGTGACACCTGAGAGGAGGAAGCAAACACTGTACAAAAATGAACAATGGGGCCTCCCCGGTGGCGCAGCGGTTACGCCCTACGCTGTGGAGCTGTTGGCAGCGGCGACGCGAGTTCGACTCCCAGCCGGGGAGATTCCCACACGGCGCGGCAGACCTCTCCTGCCTCGCCCACTGCTCCCCTCAGCAGTGTGTTTCAGTCAATCTGCCTGTTCTGCTCCCCGCTCTGTCTCTGGTGAGCCCTCTTGCCGCCCCACGCCTCTGGCCTATACCCCAGCTTGTATGCATGAATAAATAAATCTTAAAAAAAATGAACAATGATGTAAAATACATATAAATAAAATAAATTTTTAAAAATCTATAAACTCATGAAAAAGAATGGAAAGTCTAGGCTTAGACTCACCAAAACCAGAAGATACAATTATGTGAGTTAAGAGGAGGTAAATGTAGAACAAATACAGCTTTACGTCAGCCCCAGAAAACTTAGGTGGAACAGGCTAAAGATAGACACAGGGCTTTTCCACACTGGGGTTAAATCAACCAGTGAGTTTCCATACTTAGTAGGAGAAACTAGGACAGTTCGGAAGCGATCCCTCATCTTTTTTTTTTTAAGATTTATGTATTTATACATACAAGAGCTGGGGTGCAGGCCAGAGGTGTGGGGGTGATAGGATTCACCAGAGACAGAGTGGGGAGCAGAACAGGCAGACATACTGAAATCCACTGCTGAGGGGAGCAGCGGGGAGACAGGAGAGGTCTGCTGCGCCATGTGGGAAGCTCCCTGCTGGGGATCGAATTTGTGCCACAGTGGCTGCGGATAGCTCCACAGTGCTGAGACTTAACCCCTGCGCCACCAGGGAGGTCCATCCCTCATCTTTTGAGGTACCATGTCCCGTTCTAAACCAAAGAATAATTCTTAACATCTCGTGAACTAAAAAGTAATTCTTGCTAATGTGCCCATTACTGCCTCCTTCCCTCGGACAAGTCGTAGGATTTTCTTAAGCTCACAAACCAAAGCCCCTCCATAGCCCCATTACTGCTGACTAACAAGCAGGACAAGAAAGCAGAAATAGCCAGGGGGTCAGCTGTCCTCATCTGGACACTAAAGACAGGGGGTGAGCACTTGGGACCACGGATGGGGCACATCTGACGGGCACCTGCTGCCACACCCCAAAACTGGGTCTGGGGTGGTGCACAGGTGTGCTCCGCTGGTCTTGCACACCGAGCGCTGCCCACTCGGCCACACCTCTTGGCTGAGACCCCAAGAACTGGCCTGCTCACCAGTCAGCAGCCAAGGCCCTAGAGGTCTGGGCTATTCCATGCCGAGGCGGCGGAGTCACTTCAAACCGCCTGGTGCCCTAAGTCAGCAGCAAGTCCTCATAACGAGTCAGGGGTGACAGGATCTCGGAATTTTTAATCCTCTTCTGGGGATCTATGGATAGACGGGCAGCGGCCAAAGGTCCCCACCAGGAGCAGGGTGCAGGCAATAGCCCCAGGCAAGGGAGACATCGGGGGCTGGGCCACCCACCCACCGAGGCCTACCTGATACCTTCAGGAGAGGCAGCTCTTTATCCTTTCCCTGTAGGACTCAGGGGGCGGAGGAATGGGATCGCCACCTGCGGTCAGCTCGGCCTCTCTTTGGAAGTACTTCTGGGATCGGCTCACTGCCTCCTGCTGCGGAGATGCTAGTCCCCTCGAACCCCACCAAGGAGACTCTAGTCCCCTTGTACCCCACCAAGGAGATGCTAGTCCCCCTGTACCCACCGCCTGTCTTCTTCTGTGAGCCGCCTGGCCCCGCTGACCAGTCCTCTGTGGCTGCGGGTGGTGCCACGGGAGGCTTCAGCCTCGCTCCACGCGGACTGAGCAGTTTTAGCCCAGGAATAAACCAGCCAACGCGGGAAAGGAGGGGCCGCGGCTGGGTGTGGGTGCAGGAGAGGCGCTGGCCCTGGGCTGGGCTTGACTGAGACCAAGTTTAGATCCAGCGACCAAACCCTTCTATAGGGCAGTGTTCCTCCCATTAAAGAGGGTTTCTCCTGGATCACTGGACCCCTAGTTCTTTCAATCTGGGAATGTCACATTTATCCCGCATCACTTGCATTTAAGAGGATTCTCGAGAGAATCCAGGAGTGGCGCCACGCGGGCGGGGCACAGGGATGCGCGCGTCTTCTGTGTGGAAAGACGGCGGAGTTGCCCCCGGGAAGTGTAGTGGTCCCCTCTGCCTGCCTGCAAATTTGGTTTGAAAGTTTGGGATATTGAGAAGAGCCGCCAAAATGTGCATCTACATCTCCAAAAGGACAGGTTTATCATATTTAAAAAGAGGAAAGGAAGGGAAGGGAAGGGAAGGGCATTTGCCCAGACACGGGCAGGCAGGCAGGAGCCACTGAAATGCGCTGGCTCAAGAGTGCCAGGGCGCGCCACTGCCCACCTTCTCCCGGTTTTCTGTCTGCGTCTCCCCCGAGTTTCACAGGCCAGCAAACCTGGAATTTGGGGGTGACTCGCACTCCTGCACTGTGGCCCACCCCAGCTGTCAATGCCTGTTCTCAGCACCCAAGCCTGAGCAGACCCGCGTAAGGGACCCTAAGAAACAAAAACAAGCCCAACCCTGACTCGCAGATCCCGACGGAGACGATTTCCAAAACATTTTTAAATGTTTCATTTGTTTGGAAGAAGGTCCACAGAGAGCCTTCGAGAGCCTCCTTGGCGCCTGGCCACTGTGCGACAGTCCTTAGTGACTCTTCTCTGATTACTGGCCAGAACTGGCGGTGAGGCCCAGTCCGGGAGAGCCTGTGCCAGGCAAGGCCCGCCAGGAACAGACCCTGTCTGGGTGAAGGCTGCAGAAGAGGGCACCAAGACTCCTGGATCAGAAAGACGTAGGCTATTTGATGGCGTGAACAGGAACTTTACCCCCAAATCTTAGAGTCCAGCCATTAGAGATGGGAGAGTTTGAATCTTAAAAGAGACATAGGACTTAAAAAAGCAAAAATAATATGGCTTATAGTAATCTTACTCCTAGGAGGCATCATGGCTTAAAAAAAAAAAAGGATTGAAGTAACCCGGGTAGTAAGCTTGATGGAAGGAGCGGACTGCTCCAGGGGCCCTCAGCCTTCACAGCAGGAGGCCAGCAAGTCCCTCCACATCTGATTTCTGATTCTCCTTTTGGCAAAGTAATCCGCCAAGGCAGGTCTAACGAGCACAAGCCCTGAGAAGCAGAAAGCGCTGACCAAGCAGTGCCTCGCTGCAGACAAGCACCCAGCGCCCCAAACTCAGGGTGGGGAAGGCTGGAGAGCAGGGCGCGGTCACACACTCCAGAGCAGAAGACAATTTGCAAAGGGGGTCCCGCCAAGGGCACCCGGTAGGCCAGAGGAGCGCTCCGGCCAGGAGGGCGCTTGGGGCCGGCCTGCCTATGCTGCTCCCTGCCGGGGCTGGCCTGGTTTGCCCGGCGTTCTTAAGAATGAGCCAATTTTGAGGGAAGTGGGAGCAGGAGGAAATCAATAGGTTTTATAAAGAAGGACCAAGACTTGAGCTCATTTGGGGGGGGGGGCTTTTCATCCAGCTAATATCCTCACCATTCTGGAGGGGTCGGGAAGATTTGTCCCTGCAGAGCAGGGGTGCAAAGCAAAAATGGCGTCAGTTAAAAGCGCAGCGCCTTCAGGAGTCCTTTCTGCCTCGGGACCCCGCCAGGGAGCGCGCAGGGAGGACTCGTGCCGCTTTGCGTCGGGTTCGATGCTAAGAATTTCCCAGCTCTCTCTCCTGGACCGTCGTAGTTAGAGTCCCGTGAGGGTTCTGAATTTGGGGTGTTAAGATTCCCTTTGCAGCTGAACTATTTTTTTTCCCTTCGCGTATTTCTCTCAGCCGACGAGGAGGTGTGGCCCTGGGGGCGCGGGTGCGGGCGCGGGGCTCTACCCCTCCGGCCTTTCTCCTGAAGGGACTCCCCAGATCAGCGCCTCTGAAAGGCCGCTTAACGCCCGCCCTTTGCCCTGACCTCTCCCGGCCCCTGCCGTGTCCCCTTTACCTCTCTCCCCCACCCCCCGCACCCCGGATTCTCCACTTCTGAGTCCCCCCAGCTCGTGGCCTCTCCTCGGCCTCAGGGTGCAGCTGTCCTGACTGCAGAAGCTCGAGCAGGAGCGCGAGTGTGGACCAGGCAGGAGCCGAGCGGGCTTTAACCTCGGGCGGCCCTCGGGGCTCCGCGCCCCCGCGGGGAGGCCGGGCTCTCCGGGCCCAGGGGGCCGCGCAGGTCCCCGCCGGCCACAAGGCGGGCCGCGGCCATCCCGGAGCGGCTGCCGCTTTCCCCGCCACCGCCCAGCGCAGGCACGAGTTCCCCCGTGGCCGCCGGGAAATGGGCGCGCGGTCCTTTGGGGCGCTGGCGCGCTCGGACTGAATCTCACCCTCGAGGGGCGCCCCGGCAGGCAGCAGGGGGGTCCCCGCAAGGAAGTCAGTATTTCTGACTTGTCGACTGTGGGGTGTGGTCTTTGGGGGTCTCTGGGGCAGGGACGGGGGTGAGGCGACTCCCACTTTCTGGCCCTAAGGCACGAATCAGGACCCGATGGGTGGGCGCTCCCCCTGGCTGTGCGGGGCGGCAGCCGGGCAGCCACTGCATGAACAGCCTCGCTGGGACAGCAGGTGCAGCGGGAGGCCGGCGGGGTGGGAGGTGGGCGCGGGCGTGTGGGGGCGCGGGGCCCTGTGCCCATCCCCGCACGCAGAGGCCCTGCGGCGGCCTCACTGGAGGGGACCAGGGCGCAGGGGCACAGCCAAGTCGCGCAGGGTGTCCAGGATGTCGTGACGCTGGACACACCCTCACTCTGCTCTCGGCGGGGCTTCGCTTTGGAAATGTGCACGTTTAATTCTCGTTTCTTTTTCTACCTTGTTCCCAGTCCCACGCCCACACCCCTCCGCTTCCCAAGGGCGCCGCGCGGGGGTGTGCGGCTCCCAGTGGAGAATATACACTGTCGTTCCCGGGCCCTCAGTGCCGCACATACAAGCGGCGGTGCTTCTGCTTTCTGACTTTTAACTGCCCCTGCCCCGTGTTCTCACTTACGTTGTAAACGACACAGCGAAGTGTTGTGTGCACATTTCATTCAGGTTTCTCCTGTGGAACATGCATCTGTCCACGGCACCAGGGAGGGACGCACCGCACAAACATGCCCCATCACCGCTCACGCGCCCGTGCCGCGAGGACCCCAGGCCGGCAGCCACAGATGCACACTCACACGGCTCCGGGTGGGGAGCTCTGGGTCACAGGGGCCCCCCAGGAGCGCCAGGCTCTCTGCAGCGACATGCCCTCTGCCTCTGTCAGCAACTCCATCCAGCCACAAGCAAAGGTTCCTGATGTCCTCCTGTCTGAGTCAAGCCCTAGAAGAATCAAGTTTTAAAATTTAAAATGGTATCGCAGGCTGACTTACATTTCTCTGATTCCTAGTGAGGGCGCGTATTCTGGAACAAAGACGTCAGCTTTTTTAATTTCTCTTTCGAGAAATGACCTTTTCATGTCCTCTGCCTACTTTCAGTGTTTCTTATTTATATGAGTAGTTCTTGGGATAATCTGGATAAACCTTGTCAGTTATGGCCCTTGCAAATATTTTCCCCTAATTTATTTTACCTTATTTTTTAAAAAGATTTATTTATTTATGCATACAAGCTGGGGTACAGGCCAGAGGCGTGGGGAGGTGAGAGGGTTCACCAGAGACAGAGTGGGGAGTAGAACAGGAAGATCGTCAGAATTATACTGCTCAGGGGAGCAGCGGGCGAGGCAGGAGAGGTCTGTCACGCCATGTGGGAATCTCCCCAGCCAGGCGTCGAACTCATGTCACTGCTGCCCACAGCTCCACAGTGCAACACTTAATCACTGCGCCACCAGGGAGGTCCTGTTTTCCCTTAATTTAGTCTATGCTGACCCTGTCTGAACACAAATCCTTCACTAATATAATCAAATTAATACATTATCGGCCTTGGGCCTCCCTCATGGCGCAGGGTTTAAATCTCAGCACTATGAAGCTGTCCGTAGCCACTGCTGCACAAGTTTGATCCCAGGCCACGGAGCTCCTCATATGGCACAGCAAACCTCTCCTGTCTCGCCCTCTGCTCCCCTCAGCAGTGTCCTTCAGTCAATCTGCCTGTTCTGCTCCCCACTCTGTCTCAGGTAAATCCTCTCACCCTACTCCCCCACCTCTGGGCCTGCACCCCAGCTCTTACATATGCATAAATAAATAAATCTTTAAAAAAATACATTATCAACCTTATAGTTGATTTGTGCTTTTAAGAAGTTCCTCCAAAAGGCCAAAAGACACTTGGAAAATGTTCATGTCACTTCTGACAAGAGAGATGCAGATTAAAACTGCAATGAGACACCACCTCACTCCCTGAAAATGGTTACGTATTAAAAAGGCCCCAACACACACTGGAGAGGATATGGAGACAAAGGAAGCCTGCCACAGCCTGATGGGATGTGAACTAGTTCGACTCTGATGCACAGCGATTCAGTTTCCTTTAGAAAGCTAAACACAGAAATACCGTCAACCCAGCAACCCCACTCTTGGGCATCTATCCAGAGAATATGAAGCCACCAACACAAAACCCTTATGTGCCACGTGGTTCATGGCAGGGTTATTTATAACAGCTAGGACATCGGGGCAGCCTAAATGTGCATCGGCAGACAACTGGAACAAGAAGATGAGGCATATCCAAACCACGAAGTACTATATAGTCACAAAAAAGATGGAACACAGCCATTTCCAATAAAATGGAGGGAATTTGGGAGAATCACATGTGACAAAGGAAGTCAGGATGATAAAAACAAATACTACACATTTATACGGTAGACAAACCGGTACCGTAGAACACTTCCAAAAATCAGTAGAGCATCAGTAAGCATCCTAAGGACTCTGGAGACATCAGTAAGCATCCTAAGGACTCTGGGGTTAAGAAGAAGGGGATAACTACTTTGGAAAGCTGTGTGGAGGACCCTCAAATTACTAAAAATGGAGCTACCATATGACCCAGTGATTCCACTCCTAGGAATCTATCCAAAGGACGCAAAAACATTAATTAATTCGAAAGAAAACTGCACTCTTATGTTTAGTGCAGCACTACTTGCGATAGCTAAGAGAGAAAAAACAACTTAAATGCCCCAAAACAGAAGAGTGGGTCAAGAAGATGTGGTCTAGATACACAATGGAATATTACTCAGCAATCAAAAAGATAAACTCAGGCCATTCACAGCAACATGGATGGAGCTAGGAGGGGTCACGCTCAGTGAAATAAGTCAGAAGGAAAAAGAAAAGTATCAATGGTTTCACTTATAGGAGAAATATAAGGAAACTAAACAAAGGGTCAGAATAAAGAGAAAACTTGCAGACAAATTATAGATCTGGACACACAGCAGGGAAGGGGGAGGAAGAGAGGTCAAAACAGGGGAGGGAAGAGAACAGGGACAATGCTGACGGGTCATGGGGTGATGTAGTGGAGGTTTTATGGGGCCTACACCTGGCAGGAGAAATCATATATTGTACAAAAATGAACAATTATATAATAAAATAAAAAAGTTTAATTTTTAAAGAAAGAGGAAGGAAGAAAGGAAAGGGGAGAAAAAGTTCTTCCCAATCCCCAAAATACATGAATATATTCAATTTCATTTTCTTCAGATAATTTCATCTTTCACATTCAAGTTTTTATTTTTTTAAAAAGATTTTATTTATTTACACATACAAGCTAGGGCACAGGTGTGGGGCGGCAAGAGGGTTCACCAGAGACAGAGTGGGGAGCAGAACAGGCAGATCAGAAACACACTGCTGAGGGGAGCAGCGGGCAAGGCAGGAGAGGTCTGCCACACCATGTGGGACTCTCCCTGGCTGGGCGTGGAACTCGCATCGCTGCTGACAGCTCCACAGCACAGCGCTCAACTGCTGCGCCCCAGGGAGGCCCCACATTCAAGTTTTTAATTTTCTGGAGTTCATCATTCTATACAGCAAGAGGTAGAGGTCCAACTTAATTATTTTTATGAGAAAATAGGTTTATTTTTCATTCACGTAAATCAGATTCAGAGATTGACAGAATCTAGCAACTGCTTAACAATCATTAATCTGGGTTGTATTTACCCCTCTGCTCCACCATCCTTCACAGCGGTCGTGTGCGGTCTAAGACGGCGGCAGAGGTGCAAACCACTAAGTCCACATTCCTGCAAGGGAAGTGGAAGAAGATGTTGGTGTCTCTTTTGGAAAGCTAGTCTATGAGGTCCATAAAATATCTTCCCCTTACATCTCACTGGTGAGGACTTTGCCATAGATACCCAGTTGCATAGGAGGCTGGGAAATGTAGTTTTTATTTTTATTTTTATTTTTTTTAAAGATTTATTTATTTATACATACAAACTGGGGTACAGTCCAGAGGCGTGGGGCGGCGAGAGGGTTCACCAGAGACAGAGTGGGGAGCAGAACAGGCAGATCAGAAATACACTGCTGAAGGGAGCAGCGGGTGAGGCAGGAGAGGCCTGCCGCACCATGTGGGACTCTCCCCAGCCGGGCGTCGAACTCGCATCGTGCACTGCCGACAGCTCCACAGCGCAGCACTCAACCGCCGCGCCACCGGGGAGGCCCGAAATGTAGTTTTTAGTTGGTGACAATTATCATATCACTTCATATCATATTACATTAATCAGGCAGCTCCAACAATATGTGTTGTTTCACCATGAAAAAAATGGAGAGTGGATGTTAAGTTTCTAAGCAGTACTCCCCGAAAAAAAGATTACATTTTATGATTTTATTTTTTAACTTCTGTCTTACTTGACTAAATATAATCATAAAATATCCCTTCACAATTTAAAAAAAGTCCAGTTAGGAAATGTTTTTAACTTCTTTTACATTTTGATTAAGATAAAATTCACATAACAAATGTCACAATTTTAATCACTTTAAAGTGTACAATCCAGCTATTTTTAGTATATTCACAAGATTGTGCGAACATTGCCAGTTTTTATTTCCAGAATATTCTCACCCCCTAAGAAAACCTTGCACCCATGTAAGCACTTACACACCTTTCTCTTTTGCCCCTATTTCTAGCAACAACTAATCTCCTTTGTGTTTCTCTGGATTTGTCTATTTCAGACACTTCTCACATATGATATCACAGAATCCGGGGCCTTTGGGGCCTGGCTCCTTTCGTTTAGCATAGTGTTCAAAGTTGCAGTATGTATGGGTGCTTCATTCTTTTCCATTGTAGGATACATCACATTTTGTTTCTCCATTCACCAGCCGACGAGCACTTGATTTACACTGGCTATTCCCAAGAGTGCTGTTGCAACATTCATCTACAAATTTCTATTTGAAAACATGTTTTCTATTCTTTTAGGTATGTGCATAAGAGTGGAATTACTGTCTCACATGGCAATTCTATGTCTAAACTTAAGGATTCACCAAACTGCTTTCCATAGAGGCGGCCCCATTTTATATGCCTGTCAGCATGTCTAAGGGCCCCAATTCCTCCATTCTTCATGAAACTTGCTATTTTTCCTTTAAACAACAACAACAACACTAGGGCCTCCCTGGTGGTGCAAGGGGTTAAGCACAGCACTATGAAGCAATCTAGAGCCACTGCAGCAGAAGTTCCATACCCAGCCAAGGAGATTCTCACATGGCGCAGCAGAACTCTCCTGTCTCCCCGCTGCTCCCCTCAGCAGTGTACTTCAGTTGATCTGCCTGTTCTGCTCCCCACTCTGTCTCTGGTGAATCCTCTCACCACACCACACCTCTGGCCTGCACCCTAGCTTGTATGCATAAATAAATGAATCTTTTTAAAAAAACACTATAACAACCCTAGTGGATGTGAGGAGGTGTTTATTGTGGTTTTGATGTGAATTTCCTCAATGTGTAATGATGTTGAGAATCATTTCATGTGTATCTTCTTTGGAGATACATTTATTCAAAACCTTTTTCTGTATTTTAATCGGGTTCTTTTTTTGGTGTTGAGTTGTAAGAATTATTTCTATGCTCTGAATACTAGAACCTTATCAGATATATGATTTACAAATATTTTATCTCATTCTGTGGATTGTTCTGTCATTATTTTAACAATGCCCTTTGAAACACAGAAGTTTTTAAAATTTATTTTCTTATACTGTTGTTCATTTTTGTACAGTAACTGGTGTCTCCCCTCAGGTGTAGTCCCACAGTTGTCTCACCACCATATCATGTGTGAACGTCACCACAGTCCTTGTGCTCCTCCCTCCCATTTTTTTTAAAGATGTATTTATTTATGCCTACAAAAGCCGGGGTGTAGGCCAGAGGTATCGGGGGAAGGTTGGTGAGAGGATTCACCAGACAGAGTGGGGCACAGAAGAGGCAGATCTACTGAAATCCACTGCTGAGGAGAGCAGTGGGGAGATAGGAGAGGTCTGCTGCGCCATGTGGGAAGCTCCCTGGCCAGGGATCGAACTCGTGCTGCAGTGGCTCTGGATAGCTTCATAGTGCTGAGACTTAACCCCTTGCGCCACCAGGGAGCCCCTCCTCCCTCCCATTTTGATGTTCCTCCTGAAAGACACAAGTTTTTTATTTTAGTGAGTTTAAATTTACCTGTTTTTTCTTTTGTTGCTTTTGTTTTTGGTATCACTTCTAAGAATACATGCTCAAATCTAAGGTCCTAAAGATTTACCTATATGCTTGATTTTAAGCATTTTATAGTTTCAGCTCTTATATTTGGGTCTTTGATTCATTTTGAGTTAACTTTGATGTATGGAATGAGGTAAGGCTGAAATTTTGTTCCTTTGCATGTCAATATTCAGTCTTCCCAGTACTATTTGTTCATAATACTATTCTTTCCCCATTGAATGATCTTGGCATTCTTGTAGAAAACCAACTTACTGTAGATGTATTTGTTTTTTCAAGACTCTCATATCTATGTGACTGATCTATTATGTCTACCTTTGTGCCAGTACCATACTGTTTTGATTACTGTATTTCTGTAGTTATTTTTGAAATTGTGAACTGTGAGTCCTCCAATTTTGTTCTTATCTTTAAGAATGTTTTGGCTTTTTAAGGCTCTTTAAGGGTCATTCCATTTCTACAAGAGTGGCAGTGGGATTTGGTAAGGATTGCATCAAACCCATAGATCATTTTGGTGAGTATGGCCATGTTAGCAATATTAAGACTTCTAATTCATGAACATAGGATATCTTTGCATTTATTGACTATTTTGGCCTTTGTTAATTTATTTCAGCAAAGTTTTATAGTTGGTAATGTATAAGCAACTTTTAACTTAAATTTACTCCTAAATATTTGTTCTGTTTGATGATACTGCAAACGGAATGCTTTCCCTTTAAAGTGTTCATTGCTAATATATAGAAAGGCAGATAGTTTTTGTATCTTAATCTTGGATTGTGCAACTTTGTTGAATTTGCTTATTAACTCTAATAACACTGGTCAACAAATTTTTACAAAAGTCATGCTACTGAAATTAGTCATTTCCTATCAATTTGTATGTGCTCAACACGAATATGACAGTCAAATTCTAATTTTGGCTCTAGTTTTTTTTGTAATCTGCAATAAATTGATGTTTACATCACAAAATGCATGCCAACAGTAATAGGCCTACTGTTAATACCTGTAAAAAATCAAGTCATAGGCAACTTCTTAGATTTCTTCGCTTGTTTCTTATACAGCTGTTCAGGAGCATCTCTGGGGAGTCTCCAGGAGTAGTCAGCCAGCATTGTAGTGGACCATTTCCCCTGGTATCTTTGTTCCATTGATGCAATATCTTGATGAAAACGTTCGCCATGTTCATCACTAACCATACCACAGTTTTCAGGGAAGAAATCCAGATGGGAATGAAGGAAGTGGATCTTTAGAGACATATTGCAGCCAAGTTTCTGATACTGCATCAGCATGTCTTCTGTTCCTTGTAGTTTTCTGCCCTAACATTCCCAAGAAAGTTCCTAGGCGAAAAGCATTCCATGCTTGTTTCTCATCACCCTGTAGCAAGCTGTTGAACCGGTCATCTTTGAAGAGCTCCCACAAAAACTCCCTCTTTAATCGTTGCTTTGCTGAGTTAAGGAAAGTTTTCATGCAGGTATTGGAAAGCTGGCGAGGTCCGGTCCATGGCTTTCATGAAATTCTTCATCAAATCTAGTTTGATGTGAAGGGGTGATAGCAGGATTTTGTGAGCCTCGACCAGAGCTGGGTGCTGGATATTCTCTCCAACTGCTACATTTTGTCTGTGAGTCCATTCCTTCTGCAAGTAGTGCAATTCACTTGCTCGGCTATCCCACTCACATAAGAAACACATGTATTTTGTATATCCCTGCTGTAGTACCATTGAAAGGAGAACTAGCTTCAAATCACCACAGACGTGCCAGCTGTACTTGCTATGCTCAATGGAATTCAGTAGCTGCTTTAAGTTATCGTATGTCTCTTTCATGTGGACAGCACGCGCTCCTGGAATAGATGGAATACGGTTTCCATTGTGCAAAAGCACAGCCTTAAGACTCGGTTTCGAAGAGTCTAGAAATAGTCTCCTTTCTTGTGGGTCATGAGTGATTTCTAAGGCATTCATGAGGCCCTCAATATCGGAACAGAATACCAGAGTACTTTCCTTTCTGAAGAAAGGCTCCAACTGCTGGTGGTGCTTTCAATATAAAGTAATTGTGACACCTTCTAGAAGATTCCATTGTTGGAGTCTTGATCCTAGCAATTCTGCCTTGTTCTTGGATAAGTCCAAACCACGAACCCAGTCATTTAGTTCTTCCTGTGTTAGTCTGTGTGGTGTTGATGATGCACTACAGTGAAAATCTGGATCACTGCATGCTGATGGAACAGGAGAAGAACAGGTCAGCTCACCCTTATTCTCATCAGATGAATCAAGAGAATATTCTGCTGGAGGTTCTGGAATAGGAAGTCCCTCACTATGTGGAACTGGTCTCAATGCAGACAAAGTCTGAAATATTTTCAATGCTCAACCTTTCTGACAGGGCTTTATATAGTGCACTGCTGACGTCAGCTTACATCAGCAGCCGCCTGGCAGTAGTATTGCATTGCATCAGAAAATGATGCAATAGGGCCTCCCTGGTGGCGCAGCAGTTGGGCGCTGCGCTGTGGAGCTATCGGCGGTGGCGATGTGAGATCAATGCCAGGCCGGGGAGATTCCCACATGGCGCGGCAGACCTCTCCTGCCTCGCTGGCTACTCCCCTCAGCAGTGTGTTTCCTTGGATCTGCCTGTTCTGCTCCCGGCTCTGTCCCTGGTGAACCCTCTCGCTGCCCCACGCCTCTGGCCTGCACCCCAGCTTGTATGCATAAATAAATAAATAAATCTTTAAAAATAAATAAATGCTCTTTACCATGTTGAGAAAGTTCATTTATATATACTATTTACTATATATATACTAATTCATTGAGTATTTTTACTTAAAAGGGTTTTGACTTTTGTTGTGATTATCATGTGCTTTTGGCCTTTCATTCCATCAGTGGTTATATTTTGATGGATTGATTTATTTCCATATATTGACCCACTATTGTATTACTGGAATAAATTCCATTTGGTCATGATATAGAATCCTTTTAATTAGTTGCTGAAATCAGTTTGCCATTATTTTGTTGAGTTTTTTTTTTTTTTATTCACAAGGAATACTGGTCTGTAATTTTCTTGTAATGTTTTTGTCTGGCTTTGTTAACAGGATAATACTGACTTTGTAGACTGAATTAAGAAGTGTTTTTTTCCTCTTCTGTTTTTGGAAGATTTTTGAGAAGGTTTAGTGTTTATTCTTTAAATATTTGGTAGAATTCACCAGTGAAACCATCAGGTCCTGGGATTTTGTTTCTTGGGAAGTTTTTGATTTTGACTCAATCTTTTTATTTGTTAGAGGTCTGTTTAGGTTTTTTGCTTACTCTTGGGTCAGCTGGTGTAGTTTTGTGTTTCTAAGAATCTCTCCATTCATGTAGGTTACTAATTTGTTGGTATACAATTGTTTATAGTATTCTCTTATAATCCTTTTTATTTCTTGAAAATCAGAAGAAATGTCCTTACTTTAATTTCTGATTTTAGTAATTTGTACTTTCTTTCTCAGTTTAGCAAAAGTTTGTCAATATTGTCAGTCTTTTCAAAGAACTGGTTTTGGTCCCATTGATTCTCTCCATTATTTTTCTATTCTCTATTTCATTTATGTCTGTTCTAATTCTTATTATTTCTTCCCTTCTGCTACTACCAGATTTAATTAACTCTAGTCCCCTAAAGTAAAAAATTAAATTGTTGATTTGAGATGGGCATTCACAGCTATAAATTTCTGGCTACTACTTTTGCATCGCTCAGAAATTTTATCATCCCATAAGTTTCAATATGTTTTGATTTTGTTTTATTCTCTTTAAAATATTTTGTAATTTCCCTTGTGTCTTTGCTCAATTAGTCATTTGACAGTGTGTTACTTAATTCCTATTTTTTGTGAATTTTATCCTTTTCCTTATGTGGTTCATTTCTTGTTCATTCCATGTGGTCAGAGAAGATACCGTGTATGATTTCAACCTTTCAAAAATTAACTGAGTCTTGTTCTGTGGCCTACTATATGGGCTACTGGAAAATATCCACATGCATTTGACAAGAATTTATATTTTACTAATTTGCTTTCCATCCCTATAGAGGTGACTATCATAAAAATGGAATCACACTATGTGTAACCTTTTGAGATTCATGAAAACTGTTACACGTATCAAAAATTTGTTCCTTTAAAATTTTTTTTGAAATATTCTATTGTATGGGTGTACCATAGTTTTCCCACTTCTGTGTTGAGGAGCATTTGGGCAATTTCCAGCTTATTTTTAAGGGAACTTCTATGAATATTTGTGTACAGATTTTTGTGCGATCATGTTTTTTATTTCTCTAGGGCAGATACACAGACATGGGACTTCTGGGTAATACTGTAAGTATATGTTTAACTACATGGGAAACTGCCAAACTAGTTTTTTCAGAGTGACTGTATCACTTTTCATTCCCGCCAGCTATACGTAACATGCCTAGTTGCGTTGCATTCTTGCTACCACTTGGTATCATATCTTAACCATTCTAATAGGTATGTAGTGGTGTCCCATTCCGGGTTACATTTGCATAAAATTACCCTTTGACTCCACAACTCCACTCCTAAAGATACACCCCAAAGAAATAAAAACAGGTACTCAAACAAACACTGATACTTCTATGGGCGTTATTCACAGCACCATCCACAACAGCCCCAAATTGGAAACATCCCAAATGTTCATCCACAGATGAATGGGTAAGAAAATTGTGGTTAATCCACACTATGAAAAAGGAATGAAGTGCTGATATATGCTGCCATGTGGATGAACCTCAAAAATACTATTTTAAATATTCAGAATAGAGAAATCCCTAGGAACAGAAAGCAGACTTGAGGTTGTAGAGATGTGTGGAGGCGGGGGTGGGGGGTCTCTGCCTCATAGATAAGCGGTTTCCTGTGGCTGATGACGAAAATATTTTGGAGCCACACAGATGTGGTAGCTGCGTGACATTACGACTGTGCTGAATATGTTTGCTTTAATTTTTTGTTTTTGAGTTGTTCACTTTAAAATGATTACTTTTGTCTTATGTTAATGTTATCGCATTAAAATATTAATTAAAACAGCAATTTTTCAGGCCTCCCTGGTGGTGCAATGGGTTGGGCACAGTGCTGTGGAGCTGGCAGTGGCTACGACTCAGGTTCGATGCCTGGCCGGGGAGATTCCCACATGGCGCAGCAGACCTCTCCTGCCTCGCCCGCTGCTCCCCTCAGCAGTGCATTTCCATCGATATGCCTGTTCTGCTCCCCACTCTGTCTCTGGTGAACCCTCTTACCACCCCACACCTCTGGCCTGTACCCCAGCTTGTATGCAAAAATAAATCTTTAAAAAAAATCAACCTGCAGTGTTTACGTGGGTCTGTTTCTGCACTCTTTGTTCTATTTTATTGCTCTAAGTGTCTATGTCTTTACCAGTACCAAATGATTAATAGCTGAAAAGATACTGCTAAGGTTTAGAGGAAGTGATGTGATTCC
The DNA here is from genome assembly GCA_004024925.1 of Scalopus aquaticus. Classification (NCBI taxonomy): domain Eukaryota; kingdom Metazoa; phylum Chordata; class Mammalia; order Eulipotyphla; family Talpidae; genus Scalopus; species Scalopus aquaticus. Next base: position 43,700 of record PVIJ01004272.1, read on the forward strand.
TTTTAATTTTTACTTATTATTCATAAGTATTTATGCAATCCTAGTTCTTTTACCTTTCTACCTTGCATAAATCTACTGATCAATCTGCAGTGACCTGACATTTTTGCTGTGTTGAGTCTTTCTAATTTATGAACATAGTATATTTTTCCATTCCTTTAGAACTTTCATTAGTGTTTTGTAGTTCTCAGCCTGTGTATCTTGTACATATTTTTAGATTTATACCTAAATATTTCAGTTTTAGAGGCTATTGTAGTATGCAGAAATAGAATTTATTTTGCTTGTTGACTTCTACATTTACTTATCCTAGAAATTTTTGTAAGCTATTAGGATTTTCTACATTAACAATCACGTCATCTATGAATAGAGACAGTTTTGTTTTTTTCTTTCCAATCTGCATATTTTATATTTCCTTTTCTTGCATTTCCACACTGGCTAAGTTTTCCAGTAGAATGTTGAATAGGAATAGTGAGAGTGGATGGTCTTGCCATGTGTCTGATCTCAGAGGGAAAGCATTTAATCTTTGACAATTAATTGTAATATTAGTTCTGGTATTTTACAAAAAATAGATGCTTTTTACAGGTTGAAGAAGTTCAATTTTATTCCTAGTTTGCTGGGAGGTTTTTTTTTTTCCATCATAAATACATGCTGTATTTTTGTCTTCATCTTCACTACAGTTCTCAGTACCAACTGTGTGGAGTTGAGATCAAGGGTTATCAGAGGAAAATAAATTAGAAAGTCACAACTCAGGGTCTCCCTGGTGGTGCAACAGGTTAAGGTCTCAGCACTATGAAGCTGTCCACAGCCACTGCAGCACGAGTTCAATCCCCGGCCAGGGAGCTTCCCACATGGCGCAGCAGACCTCTCCTGTCTCCTTGCTGCTCCCTTCAGCAGTGGATTTCAGTCAATCTGCCTGTTCTGCTCCCCACTCTGTCTCTGGTGAATCTTTTCACTCCCCCACACCTCTGGCCTGTACCCCAGTTCTTCTATGCACAAATAAATGAACCTTTACAAAAATACTATGGGTTTCTATAAAAATAAATAAATAAATGAAAAATAAACTCACAATTCAGTGGAGCTTTTACTTCTGGTTTTCTTCACATCACCTGCCACTGTTAACCCTTTGAGATTCTCAAATGTCTGTCCCATGCATTTGATTCAGGTTTCAATGGGAAAGAAAAGGTGAAACATTATCACCTCACCTTATGTGGAACTGGAACCCCAATACTGATAGTTTCACTTCCACCTGTATTACTGGTTCGCTCCTCTGAAACTTGCATTCACAGAAGCTTTCTTAAATTAGCTTATTTTTAAAACCTTTACTTAATCCTTTTTCTTATCTATACTTTTCTCCCCTGACGTATCTGCTACCATTAATTACCTGGAAGTATACTTGTCAACCATTGTGGTTGATTTTTTAAAAATTAAAGTAACTTTGTTTTATAACATTATACTGACTTCAGGTACACAACATCTAGTTCAACATTTATATATACTACATTATGATAGATACCAAAAGTCTAATTTCCACTCTCTACCATAGAAAAAGAAATAGAAGAAAACATAAAGAAATGGAACGATATATGGTGCTCATGACTGGAAGAAATATCATTAAATTTTTTTAATCTGGGCCCCTCTGGAAGCGCAGCAATTAAGCACTGTGCTGTAGCGCTGTTGGCAGTGGGGACGTGAGTTCAATGCCCAGCAGGGAAGACTCCCACATGGTGCGGCAGACCTCTCCTGCCTCGCCCGCTGCTCCCCTCAGCAGTGTATTTCTGATCTGCCTGTTCTGCTCCCCACTCTGTCTCTAGTGAACTCTCTCGCCGCCCCACACCTCTGGCCTGTACCCCAGCCTGTATGCATAAATAAATAAATCTTTAAAAAATTTTTATTCCTCCTAAATTTAGGTTATGTTACCTAAAGCAATATACTGATTCAATACAAATTCCAAAGGAATTCTTAAACAGAAAAGTCTAAAATTTGGTGCCATAACAGACCCTTAACAGTTAAAGTGATCCTGAGAAAAAGGAACAAAATTGGACTCCCTGACTTCAAACTGTACTACAAAACCATGATAAAACCATAGTAATCAAAACAGCATGGCATTGGAATAATAAAAAAAGACTCACATCAGTGGAACAGAACTGAGATCACAGAATTAGACTCACACATATATAAACAACTAATTAATGACAAAGGAACCAAGAATATATAATGAAAAAGGAATATGTGTTCAATAAATGGTACTGGGGAAACTGGATACTCACATGCAAAAAAATGAAACTAGATCATGATCTTATACCATACACAAAATTTAACTCAAAGTTTATTAAAGACTTAATTATGAATCTGGAAACTATAAATACATAGAAGTCAAATGACATTGTCCATCATGATGTTTTTGTGACCTTGTCTCCAACGGTAAGGGAAACAAAAGGAGGAATAAAAAAATGAAACTAAAAATCTGAACAGCAAAAAAAACTATGATTAAAACAAGGCAACTTAATGAGTGGGAGACTATATTCACAAATCATATGTCTGCCAAGGGATTAATATCCAAAATATAAAGATAACTCATCCAACTCCACAACAACAACTAAACCTTATTAAAAAATGGCAGAATAGGGCTTCCCTGGTGGCACAAGGGGGTAAGTCTCAGCACTATGAAGCTATCACCAGCCACCACAGCCCATCTTCGAACCCCAGCCAGGGAGCTGACCCACAGGGCGCAGCAGACCTCTCCTGTCTCCCTGTTGCTTCCCTCAGCAGTGTATTTCAGTAGATCTGCCTGTTCTGCTCCCCACTCTGTCTCTGGGGAGTCCTCTCACCCCCCCATACCTCTGGCCTACATCCCAGCTTGTATGCATAAATAAAGAAATCTTTAAAAAAAAATGGCAGAATATCTAAACAGAATCTTCTCCAAAAAACAAACAAAAACAAAAACCAGCCAGCCAGCCAACAGGCACATGAAAGGATGTCCATCATCACTTATTTTAGGAAAATTCAAATCAAAACCACAATGAGATATCACCTCATACACTTGAGAATGACTGTTAATAAAAAGAAACAACCCATGTTGACAAGGTGTTGAGAGCAGGATACCCTTTTCCACTGCTGTGAGAATGTAAACTTGCTCGACCACTATGGAAAATTCATCAAAAAATTTTTATAGAGATTCCTCAAAAAATTCTATAGAGATTCCTCAAAAGTTAAAAATAGAAATACTATATGATCCAAGTATTCCACTTCTGGGTATTTGACTTTCAAATTGAGATTAGTCACATATCATAAAGTTTACCATTGTAAAGTGTATAATTCAGTGAGTTGTTGTTTTTAGTATATTCATAAGTTTATGAAACTATCACCACTGTTTAATTCCAGAACACTTTTATCTCCCCGAGAGAAACTCCACATGCAGTCACTCTGCGTCTCCCCACAGCTTGCAGATCCTGTAAATCACTCATCTACTTTCTGCTCTATGGATCTGCCGATCCTGGATATTTCATACAACACAAGTTTTTGTCTGGACCCTTTCATTTAGCATATTGTGTTCAAGGCTTGTTCATGTTGTAGCTGAATCCATACTTCAGTTCTTTTTATTGCTAATTGATATTCCATTACATGGATATACCATATTTTGTTTGTCTGCTGATGAACATTTGACTTGTTTCTAGATTGGAGCTTCTGTGAAGTAATAATAATACCATGTAATAATACCATGTAATAATACCATGCATATACCAGTTTATGTGTAGATGCAAATTTTCCTTTCTCCTGGGTACACACTTATGAATAGAATTCCTGGGTCACATGTTAATTCTGTGCTTAACTTTTTTTTTTTTTTTAGATTTTTTTTTTTTTAATTTATACATACAAGCTGGGGTACAGGCCAGAGGCGTGGGGCGGCGAGAGGGCTCACCAGAGACAGAGCAGGGAGCAGAACAGGCAGATCAGAAGTACACTGCTGAGGGGAGCAGCGGGCGAGGCAGGAGAGGTCTGCCCCACCATGTCGGACTCTCCCCGGCCGGGTGTCGAACTCGCGTCGCCACTGCCGACAGCTCCACAGCACAGCACTCAACCGCTGCGCCACCGGGGAGGCCCTCTGTGCTTAACTTTTTGATGGCTTGCCAAAATGCTTTCTAGACTAACCGAACCATTTTACATTCCCACTAGTAGTGTATGGGGGTTCCATTTTTTTCACATCCTCAGTAACACTTGTTATTATCTTTTTTTATTATAGCCATTCTAGTAGAAATAAGTGTTATCTCACTGTGAATTTAATTTTATTTCCCTGATGCTTAAAAATTGGATTGTCTATTATTAAGGTTTTATATACATGTAACCTTAAATAATGCTACTTGAGATGGTTGACTGTTGAGAAAATTTGTGACAGTACAAAAAAAACTTCTGACAAGTAGAATAAGATTGCCTGTTACTGAAGTACCTACAATTTTCTTGAGGGTTGGCTTGTGTCTCAATGCCTTGCTGAGAATGTATCTGAATTTCTTGTCTCTCCCTTTAATGCTCCCATCATACTATATCCAAAGGGTTAAAATAATAACTAATAAAAATATTGGAAATATTCTTTAAGTATGGATGCTAAAATCCAATCTCAAAATAGAAGAGAGCCTAAATCAATTAATCACAATTATTTAAAAAAATTAATAGCAAGGTATGTAAGCTACACAGGTATGCTTTTCCTATTCTATTTTGGGGGAGCCAGAATTGGACCTAAGGAGAAGGCAGAGCAGGAAAACTACCAGAGAAAACCAACCAGCCACCCAAGTAACATGATACAAATACTATACAAATTGTTCATTAAAACAATGTACAGAAGCCTAGAAAATGTTCTCTTTAACTCAAACCCAGTATTTTTAAAGGCAAAAACCAAAAACAATGTTTGGTGTATGGAAAATGCTCGATAAGAATTTTCCCAACTTTGAATGACTGACTATACACAGCGCCTATCTTTCTGAAAGTTTTAGGGCGCAAACATCCTCCCACAGAGAAAGGACAGAACCAGGTTTTGCCAGCAGATTCATATATGTCGATTCGGGAATTGCAGGTGATAAACAATAGCTTAAGGTGAGAAAATTCCTCATTAACAGGATGTATGACACTAAACGGGGAAGAAAATAGAATAGCAATAGGAATATGAAATATTCTCTTCTTAGCAGTTTCTGAAATGTGGTGGTCAAACGTTAACTATCATCAAGGAATAATGCTCAGAGGGAGGGAAATTATAACAACGTTCTAATGTTTCCAGTATTCACTTACACATTTCAAGAAAAAAAAAAATCCAAAGCCCGTGCAAGCAGGTAAATAAGGGCACTGTGCTCTCCTGGGGCGGTGCTCTCCGCAGACGCGTCGGAGGGTATCACCATCATCGTTATTCTGCTCCTTAGTGACTTCCAAGAAACAATAATTAAGTGTTGCCACTGAACTCCTAATGAGCAAATCACTCTGGGGCTCATTAAAAGTGCGAGCCCATCATGCAGTTTCAACTTATTAAAAAGTCGCTCTGGTGGTCATTACCCGGATCCAGCCCCCTCCTGGCGCACCCTCCGCGGAAGCACCGAGAGGCCTGGTGTCCTTGCCAATGAGGACTCCAGGGAGGGGCCCAGAGGTTCCTCCACCAGCCGCAGCTGTTGGTCGAGTCCTGGCTGCCTCCAGGGACGTGAAAGACACTTGCCCCGTTCGCAATTAACCCCCTTCCCCTGCGAAGGTGCGTCGGGGCTGCGGCTGCTGAGTGGGAATTCGTGCTCAGAGATGATTTAGGGCAGAGGTTGTCAAGAGCCGTTTTTTGCTTAAAAAACTGAACTACTTGGGGGAGGGGAGGATAAGGGCACAAAATGGAAGAGAGGAGAATACAGGGGACCATGGAGATGGAGCACGGGTGAATTGGTGGTGGGCTGCCCAAGGGGAATACAAAATGTGAAAGACATAAATAACAATAAAAAAAATAAAAATAAAAATAAAATTTTTAAAAAAACAAAAGAAAACTGAACTACTTAGGGGAGAAATGTCCTGATGTCTGAGATTTGCTTTAAAACACCCCCACAACAAACAACCCTCCTAAAACAATCAAACGCACAAATTGAAAAACCTCCAAAACTGGGGGGATAAATAAAACAAAATTGGCAAAATGGTGACAATTGCTGAAGCATGCATAGGGAGTCTCTGCTTTTATTAATGCTTGATAACTTCTCTGAAAGCTTCTAAATTGGCCTATAAAAGGATGTTCATCTCCTACAGACACTATCTTAAAGCAGTTACTGCGCTAAGTATTTGGGTTATTTCTGATACAATGAACAGTAACCCCAATTGACACTAGTGGAAACAAAGGAAATGCATACATTCAAGTAGCTGAAAAGTCCAGGGTAGTTTTATGGATCAGGTGATGTCTGAATACACAGTTTAATAGCGGCATCAGGGCGGAATATTTTTTTTAAATTTTTTTTTAAGATTCATTCATTTATACATACAAGCTGGGGTACAGGCCAGAGGTGTGGGGCGGTGAGAGGGCTCACAAGAGACAGAGCGGGGAGCAGAACAGGCAGATCAGAAACACACTGCTGAGGGGAGCAGCGGGCGAGGCAGGAGAGGTCTGCCGGACCATGCGGGATTCTCCCCGGCCGGGCATCGAACTCGCATCGTGCACTGCCGGCAGCTCCACAGCGCAGCGCTCAACCACTGGGCCACCAGGGAGGCCCCTATTTTTTTAAATTTCTAGTAACAGTTTTATTACATTTTTTCTTTAGTGTGGTAACCGTGCTTTCTAACACTGTCCGTGACTTACGGGAATAGGCTCCCACTTCCTCAGCCACCTCCACCATCGAAGCACACATAGACCTTTACCCTCGGCCACTGGGCCCCTCCTTTTGTAACCAGTCTACCAGCTCCTCACCTTCTCAGCTTTAATCCTGTAATTATTCCTAGGGTTTGTTTTGGTGTAGTTTTGTCAGTCCTCTGTTTTCCGCCTCTATATTCCACAGGTGAGTGAAATCATCTGGTATTTGTCTTTCTCCTTTTGACTGACTTCACTTAGCATCATTCCTTCCAGTAAGGATTAAATTTTTATCAGCGCCTCTGCTGGTTGTGCCTTAAGGCTCACATCTCTCTTTGTTTCAAGAAGACTGCCACCAGCAACGGGGCTACACACACATCCAGGAAGAGCTGGACCATCGATGAAAAATTGGAATTTGAAATAAAAAAATAATACCATTTACATTAACACCAAAAAGCTCCTTTTTGGTAGTTTACCAAAATATGTATAAGACCTGTATGAAGGAAAATATAAGACCGTGATGAAAGAAGTCAAAGAACTAACTAAATGAAGACATATCCCATGTCTTGGATATGTGGGTAGACATCGTGCTTCCCTCCTTGAGTTACAGATTCAATGGCATACCAATAAAAATTCCGGCAAGTTATTTTGTGGAAACTGACAAACTGATTATAAATTAGGTATGAAAACACAAATAAAATAAAAACAGAATAACCAACACAGTATTAAAGGGGAAAGTTGGCAGACTAACATTACCCAAAATCAACTTAATATAAAGCCACAATGATGAAGATGAGAAATCTTCAAAAGAACAGGATAGAGAGGTTAGAAATAAACCCACATCAATATAGTCACTTGACTGCTGACAAAGGCGCAAAGGCAATGAAGTGGAGAAAAGACAGACTTTCATCAAATGGTGCCAGAACTGGATAGCCGCACTCGAGAAAGAGAATCTACATGTAGATTTTACACCCTTCACAAAAATTAAATCAAAGTAGATCTTAGACACAAAATGACAAAACTCCCCGAAGATAACGTATGAGAAAGCTAGATAACTGGGCTTGGTGATGAGTTTCTAGATACATTAAAGGGACAGTTTATGAAAAAATTAATTTACAAGCAGGACTTTGTTACAATTTCCATTAAAATTTTGTTCAGCAAATGATACTGTCAAAAAAATACAAGTCACAAATTGGGAGAAAATATTTGCAAAAGACATCTCTGATAAAGGACTGTTGTTCAAAGTATACAAAGAACACTTCAGGCTCAACAATGAGAAAATGAGCAAGTTGATTTAAAGGTGGGAGAAGATCTGAACAGCCACCCCACCAAGCAAGATAGGCAGATGGTAAATAGCTTATGAATAAATGTTCCATATCATGTGTCCTTTGTAAATCACAAATTAAAGCAACAATAAGATACCACCACAGAGCTACAGAACAGTAGAAATCACCACACATCCCAATACTGGCAAGGACGTGACTCAACAGGAACTGAGTCATTGCTGGTAGAAATTCAAATTGGTGCTTCCTTTATTCTTGTCCAAATTCCAGACCCCTCTGAGCCTGAGAATCATTACAGGAGGGCCTTTTTCTAGTCCCAGAACAGGAAAAGGAAATGATTTTGAAATATGGCATCCAGCTAACTTTAAGGGAATACCCAGAGAACGAGCAGCGCTCTTTTTGAGAACAAAAGACCATCTCTAAGAAGGGAACCTCAGGCCTCACCTTCCTAAGATGCGATCGGGATTTAGTTGAGGCTGGTGGGGCTTCCTGAGATGTCAATGCACTGGTCTTGCCTTCTCCTCCTTCTGGGATGACGGAAGCTGACATCAGTGGTCAGGATGGTGGCCGAACAGTGTCTTGGGAGGATCTCAGGATGCTGAAGGGGAAGAAAAGGTGATAAAGGAGTCAGCCAAGAGCCCTCATTCCTAAATCCTGTTCCACCATCACATGGATAAGGACTTGCTTTCTTCTGGAGTTCTCACATCAAAGGGCCATGTTGCATCTTAACTAGGAATCAGGAAAGGCTCAGTTCTCTTTCTGAGTCTTCTCCCAAACATCTTAAGACAACCACTTCTTACTTGCCTTATGTATCTCTCAAGTGGGATGGATGGTCCCTGTTCTTCACCCTTCCTGAGAAGTATGGTGGGTAAGATGCTATAAAGTGAAGAGCCATATTGTAAATCCCTGTTTGCAAAGTATCCTTTCCCATGGCAGAGATTTTCGGTGCTAAAACACTTGGATCTTCTACTATGGAAGATTCCAAATATAATTGCGTTGTCCTTGAAGAAATAATTCTTTTGCCAGGCCTTTGAAAGAGAGGCCTCCAGGTCATCTCTGAGGATGATGCCTCAGTCCCAGTTCCACTCTCCCAGCAGCGTCTAGCCACCTGAGCTAGTTTCGACTTCCTGACTTGTGTAATTGTAACATCTGGCCTGCCCCTTGGGAGACTGTGTAGTACGGAAGAAAGGACATTTACTTGTGATCAGGTGATGTGGGAACTGTTTTTGCTCTACTACCTCAATTATTCTCTCAGGTTCCTATAGTGGCAAAAGGATGAATTAGGTCAGTGTTCCCCAAATTGATGATCCCCAAAAGTGAGAGATATTAGGTGTGACTATTAACACACAGCACGACCACCACCACAGGGCTCTCCACAGTCAAACAAGACTGGCGAATACTGCATGTGTGTGCCCCTCTTTGACCCCAAGTTTCATGTCATACCTTTAAACATAAATGCTCTGAGAAATTCTATAACCAAAACACCGCATTTAACCCATTGTTCCCAAATTTACTCAGATACAGAATACCTTTTTCTTGGCCTATCTCTGCACCTCTCACAGTGTTCTCCGAGTACCAGTTTAAGATCTACTGACAGAGCTAGATTTCTAAGGCCCCTTCCAGAACCTTCTGTATGTCTCAATTGTTGAGAGTCTGTGGGAGGCAAGGCGTGATGCGTTTCTAAGTGCCTAAGTCTGTGTAGGCATTCAGGTCCACGCTGCTGACGGGCACTGGGCAGCAGACATTGTGGGGGTGGTGCTGCAGAGAACAACAACCTGAGCAGAGCTGTTTTGGGGGCACAAATGAAACCCAGTCTTCTTATTCTAGGGCAAAGCTCCCTGAGGTTTATTTGGGCTTGAGAGTTCATGCAGATAGGATGATGGCATTACACATTCCTATCTCCCAACACTGACATTCTCAGCATGCTCCCTCACAGAGGCTGCAAGCTCTTCCATCTCCTGGTAAAGAACAAGACCGGACTCAAGGCTGCCACACATTGGTCAAGTACTTGACACCTGAAGACGAGCGATCAAAGACTCAGGGAATGCTCTGAGTAAGTGGGCCAGGGCAATTCTTCCTGTTTGGTGGGTCTTTCATTCCTGTATATATTGTGTTTTACATTTCAGTCTTCTGTTCGACAAGAAAGATTCGAGGTTGCACAAGACAGACACAGCCCCTGCCCTCAGGATGCTTCCATTCTAACGGGGGAAGACGGAACAAAACAAGATCACAAACCAAACAGCTCTGATCTGATGTCCGTCATGACGGCACTAAACAGCACTCAGAGTGGCGTGTGCAGCTCCGGATGACTGGAACACGAGAGTCGAGGGAGGAAAGTCCATGTGCAAGTCTGGATTTTAAAATATGGGTGCTCTGGAGAGATCCAAGAGAATATTGCAGGAGCAAGAATGAGATGCAAACTATGAGCCCCCCCGTCAAGGAGAACAGCTGTGAGACTGGGCAACACCCACTCACCATAAGGGGGAAATTTTTGCTGCTAACTCTTCTGTGCAGGGAGGTATTGTTCTTTACGCTATTAGCATTTTTAAAAAGACTTTCAGTAGTCAAAGCTATTTAATTTTGCTGTCTTTTTATAAACATTAACAATCCTTTACTTTTTTTGGACAAGTCATGGCAAGTGCTTAGTGTGAAATTTATGATGTTGGTTTAAAAATTTCAGTAGCACTCATTCTTACTATTTTTCTTAAAAGGTGCATGTATTAAAATATTGTAAAGCTTAATTTTTTGTGTCAGTGTTAAGATCAGTGTAACTTGATTTCTCTTCCTACTGTAGTAGAAATAAGTGATTCTGACAGTTTTCCTAAATGTGAAATTGAATGCAAGACATGAGCTTGTTTGCTTAATTTCTCTCATAAGAGGTCAGTGGGTGAATCGTTCATAGTGCAGGCGTGATCAAGTTTGAGTAAATCATACAAGACTCATAGGTGCTTGGTTGTGGAAAGTACAGCCTAATATCTCTGCTTCTGAAGAATTCACACATTAAAGAATTTCTGGGCCTCCCTGGTGGTGCAGCGGTTGAGCGCTGCACTGTGGAGCTGTTGGCAGCAGCTATGCGAATTCGACGCCCGGCCAGGGAGGATCCCATATGGCACGGCAGACCTCTCCTGCCTCGCCCGCTGCTCCCCTCAGCAGTGTATTTCTGATCTGCCTGTTCTGCTTCCCGCCCTGTCTCTGGTGAGCCCTCTCGCCGCGCCAGGCCTCTGGCCTATACCCCAGCTTGTATGTAAAAATAAATATTAAAAAAAAAATTTTCTACACAAATCGAGTCTTGTATATGCTTAAAATGGTGCCCGAGTGTCGTCCGCTGAATCGACACGAGATAAACTCTAAAACTCACAAGCATGGAAAACATCAGTAACAATATGCCTCTGTACTTAGGAAAGAACCCAAGACAGTGTGGTTTTGACATTTCCTACTTGAGGGCACTTTAGAGACTATTCGGGCGAGAACCCAGCCCACAAGAGAATTTGAGGAGCAAATCATCCACTCTAAGCACTAGAAAGAAAACTTTTCCCAGAGAAAAAAGGAACAGCGGTAGCCTGGGTCCATTACTCGAGTGGGAACTGCCCAGGAAAACACAGAAGGTGCTCAGTACACCCATGGGTGAAGTGAACTAATGGATATTTTATTTTAAAGATTTATTTATTTATGCATACAAGAACTGGGGTGTAGGCTAGAGGTGCGGGGGTGGGGCGTGGGTGTTACAGGATTCACCAGAGACAGAGTGGGGAGCAGAACAGGTGGATCTACTGAAATCAACTGCTGAGGGGAGCAGCGGGGAGGCAGGAGAGGTCTGCTTCACCCTGTGGGATGCTCCCTGGCTGCTGACAGCCTCGTAGCGCTGAGACTTAAACCCTTGGCCACCAGGGAGGCCCACTAATGGATGTTTTAGAAGTCCAAGTCTTTTGTTTTCCCAACTTTCCATTTGGATAGAAAAGTCTTAGCATTTTCCTCTTAAATTCTCCACAGGGCTTAGACACTGTTTTGATTACTTCCAAAAGCTAATTGAAACCCAAGCAGTTTTAGTTTGATTCTAAGCTCCCTCTGTGAGGTAGCGGAGGTTCTCGAGATCAGCTTGAGATTCCAGTCTGCTTATTGGGAGAACTGGGCTGGGATGATCCCAGCCTATGGTCATGAAAGGCAAGGGCACAGAGCGGGCAGAGGGTCTGGGGGACTAGTTTGCGTTAACGATACACTTCTCAGAACCAAACTTGGCCCCATTTTAAGGCAACTATCAGGGCAAACTGAAAGAAAGCACTTTGTTTTTTCCTAGAAATTGTCTCTGGAAGGTTTATTTTTGAGAACAAATCCAGAATTGTATGTATCTCAGATTTTAAAACCAAGCCTGAAGATTTTGATTTTCTCTTGTTTAATAATTGCTTCCTCCTGCAACCAGGCTGTAAGAAATTCTTTTTCAGCTTCCACATATTCACCCCAGTTCCAAGTGTGCGTTGAGACAATGTGCTGCTGGCTATTGGCTGAGCTGGGGCTTTCTCACTGGAGGCTTTTCACTTCCCATTTAGTGTTCGGCTCCTACTCTTCAAACATCACCCCTCAGTCCAGGAAGCGCTGCCATCTCCCTCTCAACATCCATCTGGGCAGATCCGCTGCTGCCCAATGTCCCATGTGTGTTATTTATTTATTTAAAGATTTATTTATTTATGCCTACAAGCTGGGTACAGGCCAGAGGCGTGGGGCAGCGAGAGGGCTCACCAGAGACAGAGCGGGGAGCAGAACAGGCAGATCAGAAACACACTGCTGAGGGGAGCAGCGGGTGAGGCAGGAGAGGTCTGCCGCGCCATGTGGGACTCTCCCCGGCCGGGCATCGAACTCGCGTCGCCGCTGCCGACAGCTCCACAGCGCACCGTTCAACCGCTGCGCCAACAGGGAAGCCCCTGTCCCATGTGTTTTAGACATAACCTAAAAGGTGCAACAGACGTACCAAAGCCGAGTGCACTCGTGAGGAATGGAAGACCACCTCTACCCATGTCCTTAGTCCATTCATCAAGAGAAATTTGACTTGTGTACATGGAACAATGGAAACCAGGGTGACAAAGGAGACAAAAAGTGGAATAAAGCCAGTGAGGGAGGTTTGCCTTGTCCACTTGAACAACTTACCTCCCAGGTAACTTACTGTTCAGGTAAGTAATGGACATTTCCTATCCCCTACATTCTTCTAAGTATTCCCAGCAGTTAGATCAGCTCAGTGGAACATCTAGATGAAGCCAGGTCTCTTCTGAGGGCCAGCGGCTAAGTGAACTCTTTGGTATCAGCTGCAGAAGCAAGATGACGAAGACAACACTATCATTTGGGAAGAGTCCCAATAAGATGCACACTTCGTGCTACCTCTGTGGCTCTAAGGCCAACCACCTTCAAAAGTTGGCCTGCAGCAAATGCGGCGACTTCGCCAAGCAGAAGAGAAAGTATAATCGCAGCGCCAAGGCCAAAGGACCAAATACAAGCAGGACTGGCTAGATTCAGACCCAGGCACGGGTTCCACGAAGGAGAATCACTCAAACCCAAGAGGGCCGCTGACGCTGCACCCAGTTCATCTTAAGGATTTCAACAACTAGTTGCACAATAAATGTCTATTAAAAAAAAAAAAGCCAGGTGAAAAGAAATAGATCTGGTAGAAGAGCTGTCTTCAGTAAGACAGGACAGTTTATACTGCAGAAACACAAAGCACCAACACCACTTGTTTAACACAAAAATTTATTTCTTATTTCTGCGAAGTTCATTATTAGTCAGAGGACCACTCCTTAACAGCCACCCTCCTGGTTCGGGGTCAGGGCTCCAGACCACGTACAGCCCATTGCTCCAGGCTGTTTACACGACTGAAGAGAGATCACTACAGTTTTGTGCCAACACACACTTAAGCACAGAATTGAGGCCTCTGCTCATTATCCAGCGCTCCAGACTCACGACCCGCACTGCAAGGAGCCGGGAGGCATCACGATCCTTTTTATTGTGCATCAGAACACAAGACCCTTGAGGGCATACGTCTTTGTTTCTCAGTCTAGGCCAGTCCCCGGGCACACAACAGGCCCTTAAGTGTAACTGAGTGAGTGCAGCGCCAGCAAGAAATCCACATAGATCTTGGGAGAAGACCAAGTTCCAGGTATCTCGGCCTGATGCGGCTGCATAACAGCTATGTTGACCAGAACTTCAGTGCTGGCTACGCTTCAGAAATACTTGTAGTTTATCTAGGGAATAAAACTAAATCCATGCTGAGGGCACCAGACCGTAAGTTCAGACAGCATTCACGTCAAGGAGCAATTCAGCCTAATCCCAGCAGCACTTAACTCCTAAAAGGAGCTGCAGTGTCCCCAAAAGCACCTGCTTCTCTAACGGAGTCAGTCCGACATGTCACTGGGGGAGAGAAAGGGAAACACACAAGGGAGCATCTACTGGCCCGCTCTGCTCAGCTGCTTTTTCTTTCATCACCCCATCTAGCTCCCATTACCACCCTGAGTTGTGTCACCTCTATTTTATAGAGAAAATGGAGACCTAAGTGCATCGCAGTAAAACTAATCAAGAAACAGAAATGCCTTATAAGCTAAAAATATATATGACGTCACCTAGGTTGGTGTACAGAGATAACATGCAAACTAGTCCGAATCCTGCCTCTGGCCCAACTGATTTAGTGACAGCTAACGGCTCCTCTAGTTAGGCAGTCGTGAGTACATGTCTGCCTCTCTCTGAGCCCCAACTTCATTTCTTGCGATCATTTCTTGAATCCTTTCCCTGATAACACTTTAAAGCACTAACAGGAACACCTGAGTCAAAGTTGTATATAAAAAGGTAAATTATAAGAAAAATCTGTAGTCAACATCTTTAGCAGTCTAGCAATGTACTGCCAAGGTTGCCATTAAATGCTGCGCTGGAGAGGACAGAGGACACCCTGTCCCTCTAACAGTGTAAGACAAACAATATAGAAGTGGACTTGCCCATCCACGCCAACCACCAGCAGCAGTTTCCTGACGTCTTTCTGGGAACCCAGTTTCCTGCTGACTGATCATCAGATTCAGCGAACGACAGGATCTTGCCTGGAACAGACATTCCAGTCCAAACAGCGAAATCCTTCTTCCGAACAAAAGCCAAATTTAAAATCAAACAAACCTGAGTTGATCCTGAACTCCCATTTTCTTTTAGGCATTGAGAAAGTGCTCATTTTTATGGCTGTTTTATCCTATTGACACCGTGAGGTGAACAAGCCAGATTCTAGTACTGCAAAAATTCTTTGTCATAACATGTAGTCCATGGCTAAAAATTCCAACCTGTCTTTCATATGATCTCATTAGAGATGTTTTCCTTTTTTGCAAACACCACCAATGAGAGGCATAAGAATAGTGCATTTAGTTCCTCTGGCAGATTTTAGTGAATATGATCTCATCACTGTAACAATCATCTTAATAGGTTTCAAGAGCTAAAACTGCTAACAAGTTCACGGAAATCAAACAATGTCCAACTCAGTGAACAGTCTAATGACAGGAGAAAGGAAGAAAATCCAACTTGGTTCTTGGGAAAATCTACATTAGAATTTCATGAGACAACATGAGAACTTCATGAGTTCAACTCAGTAAGCCTGAAGACAATGACATGCAATTAAACGTGCAAGTTATTGCTCTTTGCTCTGGAAGACCGTGCTACAAACATCTCTGTATGTGCTTTAAGAGTGACTGGGAAGGTAACTGCTGAACCAACAATGTTTACCTCTGTAACCACAGAAAAATACCAGTTGCTTCATGCCTGCATCTGCCACCTGAAATTGAATCTGTTGTTTCGTCAGGTAGGGTCTCCAGGTTTTTCCCTTATTCAGAATGTTCTTAGAAGACTTCCTGTGCTAAGGAATTCCCTGAAGGTCAAAGTAAAAACAGTAGGTAGTACAGGTACTAATGAACATTATCACCTGCAGAGTCAACCTTGGTTTCTTTCTGTGAAAAACAATGCTTATATACCTAAATTTCCACTGACGAATGTACTGCTTCACAATTTTGAATCTTCATAATTTTGAATCTTTCATGCTTCATAATTTTGAATCTTTTCATAAGCTTTAGGGTCATGCTCCACTGGGTCAATTTCTTCAGACTGAGGACACTGGACTCTCGTCACTGGTGGAGCTTCTGGTGTCTGAGAAGGCTTGACCGCCTACTGAAGTTTCTCCTGCATGTGCCACAGCTGTAAGGCTGCTCGCCTGTGTGGGTTCTCCGGTGTTTAATAAGGTGGGAGTTCTGACTGAACTTTTTTCCACAGTCATGACATGTAAAGGGCTTCTCTCCGGTGTGAGTTCTTTGGTGTGTGTGTAGATTTGTCTTTTGACTGAAGCTTTTCCCACACCATGAGCATTTATATGGTTTTATCCCTTGATGCGTTGTTAAGTGCTTATTGAGATCTGAACTCCATCTAAACCTCTTATCACACTGCTGACACTTGTAAGGTTTTTCTTCAGTGTGAATCCTTTGGTGCTTAATAAGGTCAGAGCTAACTCTGAAGCTTTTCCCACATTCCTGGCATTTAAAAGGTTTCTCTCCTGCACGGTGCTTCTTGTGAAGGTCCATAAGTTTTAGCAGCTCTTGTTTCCAAGTTGAAAATTTCTTTCTTTTCTTCACTGGATTATCTCGGTGCCATTTTCCCACTCTGTGCGTATCACCATGATTTTCTTTGCCCATTGTTTTCTGGGAAACTTTTACTCTGGCCTTTTCTGACACTATGTCTCCTGGTGCTTGTATTTCTAAGTTAGAAAGACATAGAGGCTGCTGACTTTTGATGTCATTTTTGAGCTTTAACCCTGTTGGAATAAACTAAGTGTTAGCCACCAGAACAGCAAAGCAAAAAAAGCCACAGGCATGGAGGGGGAAAAACATCAATGACAACTGATTTAAAAAAACAGGACAGAAAATCTTAAAACGTTAAGCCTTTGCAAAGGTTTCAATCAAGTTAAATATCTCCTCTTCCCCTGGTTTATTTACCTTTAGGCAACTCTCCAAGACTGTCTTTGCACTCCATCAATCCTTGAACCCATGCATCTTCCCCGTTCTCTAGACAGGAGATCACTTTAGGTTTAGGGAGCACATATAATGCTGTGAAGCGGAAAAGATGAGTTCAACAACCGGTAAATTAACAGTGACTTGATCCTCTAATTCCAGGATATTTCAGGAAGAACAAAGGACACTCTACAATTTGTTACCCTAATAAAGTGGCGAAACTTTCAAATCCAGTTATCAGGTTATTTTATATCTCATCTGTGGGTGGATATGCAAAGCGGATAAATTAATCTAAGCTGGACGAATGAAAAAGATACAGGGCACGAACACCTCATTTTGAGAAAGGCGGAATTGAGACGTTGCAGGGAATACAGGCGGGACCTGGTAACTCTGTAGTGAGAGCATCTGTTCTGGTTAAGTCCAGGTCTCCCAGAGCCAATGTGAAGGCCAGTGGGTCGGGTCTCACACACCCAGTGATTTCTGTGATAATTACAGTAACTTTTCATCGAGCTCCCAAGCACCATGCACTTGACAGGGAAAGGTTCCCAGCACTCCAGCAGCTCATTAGTGCACAACCAGGTGGAAGAAACAGACTAGGATAACTTAGTAGACTTTTTTCAGACTGCCAATATGGGAGAATTCATCAGTCATTTAATAAGTGTTTTGTGTGGACATGTGCCAGGCCCTTCCAAGTGGCTATGAGGGCATGCTGGTGAGTAAAGTCCCTCTTATTGAGTTTACATTCTAGCCAAGAGTAAGAAAACCAAATATTAATGAACAAACAAAATATCAAAATGTGATGTTCTGAAGAAAACAAAATCAGGGCAAGAGACTGTTTCCGTATAGCTTAATTTTAGAGAAAGTTGGAAGGCCACTTTGGGAAAGTAATATTTGAGAAAAAACCTAAGTTTTGCCATGTAGCAGAAAACTGAGCTAAGCAGAGAAACAGGAAAATAGAAATAAGGATGACAAATGTGAGAAAGAGTAAGACACAAGCAAAGTGGCTGACAAGAACTGAACAAGGGCACTAGTGGCAGATGATGGCAGGAAGGTGAGTAGGGCCCTTTCTTAAAAATGTCTTGAGGTACTAGGTGAAGACTTCAGGTTTTGTTACTTGTGTGCTAAGTCACCACAGGATTTTGAAGCAAAGAAATGTCATGATGTGCTTAGGTTTTTAAAAGTATCACTCTGGCTGCTATGCGGGAAACACTGTGAGAGAACAAGAATGGTGACGGGGGGACAGGATGCCACTGAGGTGACTGGTGAGATACCACCGGTTCAGGCCAGGATGCCAATGTGCAAGAGGCTGACAGGGTTGGAGTCGGTCTCCATTGTGAAGATGAAGCTAAGAGGCCTAGCGATGGCCCGCAGTGGGGTGATAGCAAGACCAGAGGACTGGATGGCTGCCAAGTTTTTCGGCTTGAAACACCGTAACTGTTGGTGCGCTATTACGGAGGTTGGACAGAGAAAAGCAAACCACAATTGCTGGGGAAGAGCTGGAGACAAGATTTTCGGATAAGGCTGAGCACGGGCATTCGGAACAAGCTCCCAGGTGTAGAGCAGACTGAGGGATAAGGAAGGGGACCCAAAGACTCTTGCCCAAGGCTTGACCTACGCTGAGAAAACTTGCGTGAAAAGGGGGTGGAAAGCCACTCCCTGGAGTAGCCTGCTGGTACTGTGTGTCCGTGGAGGGCTCTCCCTGTCTCTTAAAGTGTACTCTGAAAAACGGCTTGGGGCAGATAAAGACGAAGCAGGAGCAGAGTCAAATGGAATATTGCTTTGGGAAGATAGAAAAACGCTTGCAAAGAGTAATAAAGTGCTGCTTCAACAAGCTTGCAGCCCCCCGTCTTCATTCCTGCACCTCACAGTACCAGGTCTTGAGTCCTTAGAGACTCAACACCCAGGTGACACGGGTATACCTCTGCAGTCGCTCACACCATCTAGCTGGGAAACGAGCAGCTTTCAGTGACTCTCACAGGACGCCATCCCCAAGAAGCCAAGAACACAACAGATTACTCAATTTCCACTCAGAGAAGGGACAATCTTTACCTAGAGAGATGAGAGTCTCATAGTTTTCCTGTATTACATCATTGTAGAGGGCCTTCTGAGTGGCGTCCAGTAACTCCCACTCTTCCTGGGAGAAATAGATGGCCACTTCTTCGAATGTCAACAAGCTCTAAAAAAGAATGCGCTTCAGCTCAGTACTTGCACCGCGACACAGCCCTACCACCCAGCCCATGAGATGGCAGGCCAGGCAATGAAGGATAAACCGCACACGATCTTTTACACGGTCAGAAAGCAGCAAAGTGGCAAGTAATTACCAACCCACCTGGGAAGCCCCCAGTTCCCCAGGGAGCACACATCTGGGCTAACACACCTTTGCGCATCTGCTGGGCAGTGTGGGACACAGACAGCAGAGAAAGCACTGCTCACCTCGGACTCAGGCAAGATGAGTTCAGGTGCCACTGTCCAGTCTTTGGTCTTTATTTGCACAGAAGTTAGAATCTGTTGAGCAGGCATGGCTGTGGGTGGAAAAAGCCAGAGGCAATTTCTCTCACTTCTCTCAGAAAACCCTGAGCTCATTTCTAAAATACAGAAAATCCCAGTTTCTTTCAGTAGAGTTGGGACACTTTTCTAAGTGTTATATGGTCTCCAGAGTAGCTTTTGCACTACAAATAAGGGTTTGTTAACAGCTAGAACAGGTTCCCCAGTTTTCAGGAGAGAAATTTCAAAAAGAAAAAAAACCCTTTTATTTTCCTCTCCTGGCATAAATCGTTCCATGTTAGACAAAAATTAGTGTATTTGAAAATGAAGTACTCAAGGACTCCAGTATACAGTAGAAAATACAGTTTCTCATTTATTTTTTTCTTGGTACACAGTTGTGTTCACATTCTGACACTGACAGCCAATCTCTGATCCCAGGTACTTGCACATTTTATGAGGTGGCACTAACCTTCTCCATTTTCTAACAGAGTCCATGGCGTAACTAACAGAATGCTGTTGGATATTTCCATACCACTGGCCAATCCCCACCTTGGTTCACAGCTGGTCTATTCCACTGTCACCTGCGGTGGAGTGGGGTGAGGGGCGCACTGCAAGGGCTAATAACTGCACTTGTAGATCCACAGAGCTGGGTACCCACATAATGCTTACAGTGCTCTGGATGAACAAATTACTATCAGAGTTCTCAGAGAAAGGAAATTATCATGAAGCGCCTTACCCCTCTCACATACAGGCTCAGAGTCATTATGAGTATTCCTGCCCGGCTGTTCCTGCAGACCCCGGTACGTACTCCAAAATTCTTCGTCCTGGGACATGACCCCTGGCTGGGATTCTGCTGGCTTCAGACTGAAGCCTGGAGTTGCTGTTCTTTCTCCCAAGACTGCCTCCTTTCCCAGATCATGGACTGCAACCTAGAAATAATCCCCATCCTTGTCACCACAGAACTTACTTTAGGCTTGGGGGTTTGTGGTGGTGGGAAGAACAAGTATACAGGTCAGACTCTGGGAAGTGTGAGACAAATCATGGAAAGGAGAAAAAGACTTAGAGATACCGGGTCATTAATTTTCCACAAAGAACTACTCACAAAATCTGGAAAAAAATTTGAATAAAAGAGAAAAAACTATGGCCACCAGCTCTCCCACACAACACCCCACCCCCCCGCGTACAGATCACTGAGTCTGCACACTCCTTACAGGCTGCCTGTTTCCTGCTGCTTTTACGGTTCTATTGTGACTTAGATTACTTACTAGTCTGTCATCTACCTTTCTCAAAAAATTGAGGAAATAAATTTAAAATGTTGCTTTGTGGATCAAATTTTTCCCATAGTTAAAAAAGTTTTCACAGAAAATGGAATGGTACAAGAAAAAGGGGGGAGAAGCACTCTGGTTCCAACCCACCTCCTAAAGATTCTGACATCAAAACCTAACCCGCTCTGTATACTTCACAGCAGGCCTGAGATCAGTGTACTGCCCCTGGCAAAGGCACCCCCTGGTCCCCACAAACCAGCAGAGCCAAAGACCAACACGGAGGACAACAGTGGAGGTTCTCGCGTACATACAGAGAACACTGCCCCTCAGTGCCTATCTTCTCTCCGCTACTCTGTCAGGATTTCTAAATCTTTGTTGCCCTTTTCTCCTCCTTTGCCTTTCCCTAGCTGTCGTCTCATTACTCCTTCTTCTGACCATCCTTGTTTTTCTCTGGGCCCCAAGTTCTTCCTTTCCCTCCACCTCCTGTTGCCTGCTGTTTCTAAAACCTCAAGATCAGTCTCTGGCCAAGCCAGACTTAGTTCATTACGCTCAATCCACCCTGGCTGCAGAGGGCAAAAAGGACCCTTTTCTCTAAGGCCAGGGAGCCTCTGCCCAGATCTCGGAAACCTGCAGATTGACCCTTGCTGCAGGTCTGTCTCGGTGCTGCTGACGATGTCCTAAAGGATAACAGAACAGTGACCTAATTCACCTTATTCCTGCCCCCAACACCACTATCCTACTTCACTGTACGTATCAGGAATCTTTTTCCTCACCCCATTCCTTGTTTGGCCAGATTCCCTCTGCAAGTGTTCCACCAGAGCCACAACCTCCTCAATGCTCTGGAGATGGTGCTTCCTTATCCGGGACTGGGTGTCCCTGGGTAGAATGGTCAGGAACTGTTCTAGCACCAGCAGTTCCAAAATCTGCTCTTTTGAGTGAATCTCTGGTCTCAACCACCGACAGCATAATTCCTGAAGCTGGTCAACAGCCTCACGGGGTCCAAGTGCTTCACGATAGCGGAAGTTCCGGAAGTGCTGGCGAGCGCTCTCAGAAGCGACGCCGTCCATCACCGGCGGGCTAGATTTCCTGCTTCGCCTGGGGCGCTCCAGGACAGATCCTTTAGCCTCCCCCGGAGCCCTGATCTGAGGGCGCAAATACTCAGCCTCCTTCAGATCCACCATCATCGTTCTGCTCTGTGAACAGCTGTTCTGTACTGGACACCCCGCCAACACAAATTTTGATATTTGAGGCCCAATCCTGGTTCTGGTACAAAAATCAATGAATAGATCTTCTTCCTAAGGCACTGAAGGCAGAACAAAGTACACGTCATTAAGAAAGTCACATCAACTTTACTATCCATGCTCATTATGACAGAAAAATGAACAGAAAAACTCCTGCCTTGCTCGCCCTTTTAAAAAATCAACTGCCAAGTCCTTTCTTTCCTTTTCTTTCCATTGTACAATACAGCACAGTTCACTCAAGATAAAAGCCAACTGATGATTATGTCTTTGGATAAGAAAACTGGCACCTACTCTGCAGTTTGGGGATTATCCAGAACTTTAATTGTTGGGCCTTCTACCCCACTTTCCCATGTCAGGGGAAGACGAGGAGCACATCCTGAGTTTCTCTTAAATTTTAACATATTACCCCCACCCCTGTCTTTAGTAAGAAGTAAAACTTCTATGCCCTTCATCCTCGTGAAGATGAAAGCCTGTATTTCACGGGACAGTTGAGATTTTCCTGTCCATTATACAAACACTGGTAGGAGAGCTGACAGCGGGACCTTCTAGCAGAGTAGTAGTAGGTAAGGAAAAAACAGCTTTAATCGCCCCAGAAAGCATCCCCAAATTTAGTAATTAAATGGTCTACACCCTTATCTGGCACTTCTCTGCAAGGTGCATATATGGAACCACGCATTAGATTTATGCCTATTTTTAAATTTTTTACTTGTCAACTTTACGGTTGACTTTTGTTAACAGAATATCCTAATCAGATTGCAAAAAAAAAAAAAAAAGAATGCTGGTTGGTGATGACTGAGGTGACCTTCCGGGCCTCTCCGCACGGCCGTGAGGGAGGCTGAGGACAGCCCCGCGGGCCTCGCTGTCCCGGCGCTGGTCCGGCCCCGGCGTCCTGACCCGGGGTGCACAGCGGCGGGCTCCTCGCGCCCGCCCACTCGCGGCCTCGGCGCCGGCCGGTGCTGACCCCTGGGGCCGGCCCGACCCGTCCGAGCGGGCGCCCCCCGCAGCCTAAGGCGGCCCGGCCCCTCGACCCGCCGGCCACGGGTAACAGAGGCCGGCGTCCCTCGCAGCCCGGCACCGTCGCCGCCGGCAGCGGCCTCCCGGGTACCTCGGGGAGCGCGGCGTCCAGAGCCCGCCCCGTCTTCCTTCGCTCGACCGCAGCCCCGCCCGGCCGCCGAGCTGAGGCCCGCAGGTCCCCCTCCGCCGCGCAGAGGCGGGCGCGACGAGGCCGCGAAGCCCGGCGAGCGCCGCTCCGAGGGTGGGGGACGCAGGACTCGGGGGCGCCCAGGCGGGGACCCGCTGCGACGCGCCGGGCCGGGCCGAGGCGGCGGTCTGGGCCCGCAAGCGCCGACCGGAGGCGGAAGCGCCATGCTTCCGGGGTGGAGCCGCCGCCGGCGGGCGCCGCCGTTCCAACTCTCGCGAGAGGCGTCCTTCCGGCTCTCGGCCCTGGCGGCGGCCGAGCGCTAATACCACCGAGTCCCTGGGCCGCCGAGGCCTAGAGAGCCCTGCGCGCGGTGCCGCCGGCTCGGCTTCCCGCGCTGGGAGGCGCTCCGCCCCCGGGTCGCTCCCGCGTCACCGGCGGGCGCCCGGCCGTGGGTGCCGCCCCCTGTGCCGCGGGGACCCGCCTCGTGGGCCCGGGGCTCCCGCAGCCCCGCGCGGCCTCTGCCCTGGGAGGTGGGTGCTCACCTGCGCGCCGCGGTCCGTTTGCCTTTGTCCTGGCCGAGGAAGCGGGACTGAGAAGCGACTTGTCGGGGTCCCGTCGTCCGCCTTGGCGGCTCCCAGGCTGGAATTTGGCTCCCCGTTGCCCCATCTTCGGCGTCCCCCGCTCCAGCCGGCTCCCTGGACGTCGGCGAGCGGGTCTGCGGGCCCTGCGGTGGCCGGCGTGGCTGCCTGCGCGCGACGGGCGTCCGCGGCTTCCTGACTCGGGTTCTGGGCCGGAGTGGTTGGGTCGTCGCCGTCCCGCTCGGGCCTTCGCCCCAGTGCAGGGGCTGCCGCTCCGAGCCGCGGGGGTGGGGTCATGGGACGGCGACTCGGGGAGCTGCCGAAGGACGGAAGCAGCGCCCCGCACGCAGTAACGCAGGTTAGGACGAGGGAGCAGGCCGAACACCGCGGCAGGGCCGAGGAGGTGGAAGGTGAGTTTTGTTGGGGAACACTGAAGACCTCGAGGGATTTGCCCAAAGCAGGGAGCGGGGCCACCTTCCAGGCAAAGGGACAGGTGAGAGCAAAGGCTGAAGTCTGCGAAGACCTGTAGCAAACTTGCATTGAGCGTGGCTGGTCTGCATCTCGAGAAAGTTCCAGCTGGAAGCTGACTTCTGGTGGGCTCGCTGCAGAGCGCTGGGAGTGGCGGTGAGACACTGTTAACTGTAGGTCCTGGCGCGGCTTCTCAGGGCTTTGGTGGGAGCTTCTTTCTCGGGCACTTCATCTGGAGGTAAGTTGACCATGGGAGACCATTACCAGGTGATCATCTATCTTTTTGCTTTGGGGTAGGGTGGTGTTAAAGCTCTGGGCCCAGAGCTTGATCCTTTCTGAATGACAAAAGAGATTAAACAGGCAATAATAGTCGTATCTGCCTGCATTACTTGAATATGTTTCAAAACAGGTTCATTTCCTTGATCTCAGCCGCCTTGGGACTTGGTCTCTCCAACAAGCGGTGTTTGTTTCCAGTCTGCACAGCAGCGGACGGGAATGCTCTGAGCATTAAGATGGGCTTCGCCGGGCCCAGTCTGAGCATAACATTGTTACATAGCGAATGGGAAGGATGACATTCTGCCAGTAGTGGCCTTTGGAGGTCCCTGGCAGGCCTAACAAATAGCATGTGTGGGAGTGGGTAGTGGGGGTGAGAGGGAGGAGAAAGGAGAAGAGCCTGTGAAAGGCAATGGAGGACTGAAGACTAAGCGGCGGTGTTAATGTTGATTTTCAGTGTTTGAAGTCTGGTGCTGTATTTGCTTAGCCGAGTTGGGCGCCCACCAGAGGTCCCCAAGTCCTGCCTTTCGACTTCACCTTCTCCTGCTTGGGCACTGTTTGAAAATAATAAATGCGTGACTGGAAAGTAGTGGAAACAAATACATGGCTTAGCCTGAGATACCACATCACTGCTCTAGTGGGCCGAATGTTTTGCTGGGTGACTGCTGGAGTGAATGGTCTATTTGCTAACAAATACTTTCCTTTTTCTTTCTCCACATAAAATGGTGATTTTATAATAGTAACTGTCTAATTATAGCTGCCTCTTTTAGAAAGTGACCTGATCTTATCTGTCACTGTCCAACCATTTATCTGTTAGCTGACATGGTCTTTCGTGATTCTTTTAGTGCTCAATAACCCCAAGTGGCATCTTTGCAACAAAGAGGAAAACCAACAGTCTGGATTCTTCTGGGTTCCCCGATGAGAGGCTTATGACAATTCTTTGTTGTTGAGGAATGAATGGAAATAGCCAGTTAGGCCTGTCCTTAAGGAGAGGAAAAACTGGAAAAGCCATCATTTTCCTCATTTCTCTGACGTATTTTTCTTTCTTCATAGCACCTGGAATGGATAAAAGTGGCAGTTTTTGTTTCTTCTTATGAGGTTGTGTATCTGGAATGAGAACCTTGAAATAATCTAGAGTCGGACATTTCTAAGGACCTGGAATGGCACTGGGCAGCACCAGGAGGGCCTGAGAGGGTATTTGAGGGCACAGAGCTACAGAAGAGCTTGCCAGCAGGAGTCATGAGAAATAATTGATTGGAAACATCAGTAGAAAAATCTTTTCGATTTCTTCAGGCAGTGGAAAAGTTAAGTCTTGGTTCAAATTAAGTAAAATCTACACTGAAGAGAAATAAAACTCTCAAATAACGACAAGTAACACTGTAAAGTAAATCTAGGGAAAAGATGACAGGACAGACCTTTTTTCTAATGTTTAAGCTATGATACAATATTTGTAAAAATTTCAGACTCATCTCTAAGAATGGTCATGATTCTGAAACCTGATAATATCCCAAATGTGGAACAATTTCAGTGAAAAGTAACCTTTGAGAATAAACCAGAGATACACCAGGAGGAGGATCTGAGAGTGGGAAAGCGCTACTAAAAAGTTACGTATGTGCTTACAGACCACCTCGGTAAGCCCAAGAAACACTTGATTAAAGCTCAGTCTTTGAGAAGGCTATATATACTGAACAGCATTCAGGGCTCCTTCATATTGTAATAGAGTTAGATTTCATTTATATGGACAACAGAACCTCCTAATTTTCTTCACCTCAAGATTCTGTACAAGTGTTTCTGAGTTTCATCTCTCCAGACATCCCACTGCCGGGGCCCCCGTAGCCTGGAGTCTGGATCTGGGCGGGTGCTGCCCCGGAGCACTGTGCAGAGCGGCAGGAGCGCGGTTGGCAGAGCAGTAAAATCGGGTTGTCTTGGAAGGGGAGAAGCCACGTTGCGTCTCCCCTGTACCTACTGTTTTTGCCTCTAAAGCGTTCCCACTCCCTTCGTAAGCACCAATTTTCATTGAGACTTAGCTCTAGGATTTATTCTTAGGGAAAATCTTGCCTCCTCTTCCTTTTGTGTCTTTCTGTGTTGAGTTTGGAGAGCATGCAGCTATACCCGTTATTCCTGACCGATGCTCCTGTAGCTGTGGAGGGAGAGAAGGAGCAGGGAGGGTCACAAAACCAATCACCCGTGTCTTTCAGGAGCACCTAGTCAGGACTTTGGCGTCTGCAGCTTCGGAGCTCACCTTGACCGCTAGACTAGCACTTCAGTTGTGAGCCCCCATCCTTCTCAGCCCATTATCTTCGGTGCAGACGCCTGTGCTTTCTTGGGCTTTGTTTTATTTTATTTTTTTCAACTTGGTAAGTCTTTTCCCTTTCTTTTCTCCTGTTGGTTGTTTGAAGCCAAATTCAGTATGAATAAGAGAGGGAAATACACAACATTGAATTTGGAGGAGAAAATGAAGGTTCTAAGTAGGATCGAAGCTGGACGATCCCTTAAAAATGTAATGGATGAATTTGGAATCAGTAAGTCCACATTTTATGATATTAAAAAAAATAAAAAATTGATTTTGGACTTCGTGCTGAAGCAGGACATGCCCCTACTAGGGGCTGAGAAGAGAAAGCGGACAACAGGCGCCAAATACGGCGACGTGGACGGCGCCGTGTACATGTGGTACCAGCAGAAACGCGCGGCCGGACTCCCTGTCAGAGGCGTGGAGCTTCAGGGTGCTGCAGAGAGATTCGCACAGTGCTTCGGGCGCACAGACTTCAAAGCTAGCACTGGTTGGCTTTTTAGGTTTCGAAATAGGCACGCTATTGGGAACCGAAAAGTATGCGGGGAACAAGTCCTCAGTTCAGCTACAGAAAATGTTGAGCCATTTCGACAAAAACTGTCCATGCTTATCAAAGAAGAAAAACTGCACCTAGCTCAGCTCTACAGTGGGGATGAGACGGACCTCTTTTGGAAGTCAATGCCAGAAAACACTCAGGCAAGCAGAAAAGAGATCTGCCTGCCAGGGAGGAAGATAAACAAAGAACAGCTGTCTGCTCTTTTATGTGCAAATGCAGATGGAACTCATAAGTTAAAGTCAATCATTATTGGAAAATCAAAGCTGCCCAAAAGTGTGAGAAAGGACACACGTAAATTACCTGTAATTTATAGACCTAGTAAAGATGTTTGGTTCACCAGAGAATTGTTTTCAGAATGGTTCTTTCAAAACTTTGTTCCTGAGGTCAGACATTTTCAAATTAATGTTCTGAGATTCCATGAAGAGGACGTCAGGGCACTGTTACTTCTGGACAGTTCCCCAGCCCACCCTTCCACTGAGTCACTGGCCAGTGAGGATGGTCGAATAAAATGCATGTTCTTTCCCCGTAACACTTCAAGCTTGATTCAACCAATGACTCAAGGTGTAATCTTGAGCTGCAAACGCCTTTACAGGTGGAAGCAACTTGAAGAGAGTCTTGTAATTTTTGAAGAAAGTGATGATGAGCAAGATAAAGGAGAAAAAGGAGTTTCCAAGATTAAAATCTATAACATAAAAAGTGCAATTTTTAATTGGGCAAAGAGTTGGGATGAAGTTAAACAAGTAACTATAGCAAGTGCATGGGAAAACCTTCTTTACAAAAAGGAATCTGAATATGACCTTCACAGCTTAGAAGATGGAGATTACAGAGAAATTCTTCAGAAATGTGGAGAGTTGGAAACCGGGCTGGATGATAGGGTGTGGGTAAATGGGGATGAAGAAAAGGGTAGCCCCCAGAAAACAAAAGGAGGGATTACAAAGGAAATTCTTCAGAAAGAAGGGGGAGCTGAAGAGCAAAATACTGAGTTTAAGTTATCTGCTGTGCGAGAGAGTTTAGACTACCTTCTGGATTTCGTTGATGCCACACCTGAGTTTCAAAGGTTCCATATCACACTGAAAGAGATGCAACAAGAAATAATCAAGAAACAATTCCATAGTAGAATCCATTCTAGAATCAGTAGCCTTTTAAAACCCAGACCTCGTAGTATTAAGGATTCCTTCAATATGCCTTCAACTTCTGGTTGTAGTGATTAGATTTTGTGTTTGAGGATTTCTGCGATAATACAGGATATAGACCTGTTAATTGTCTTTAATCAACTGACTTCATTTTGTCTATCAATGCCCATTTGTGTCTTGGTTATAAAATATACCATTTGAAACAATAAATTTGTTTCTTTTACTGGATATAGTCATTAATTTTTTATATTTTAGACAAAGATCTAAATAATGAGGAATTACTATATCAGATTATCTAAGGGGGAGAGAGTGTAAGGAAAACACTCAATTCTCATCATGTACTCACAGCATATGACGAAGTTACATCTGCTGACTAGTTCTAGTTACCTTTAAGAAGCTAGGGATAATTTCATTTTCTATTTAATGGTATGACATGCTCTGCTTCTTAAATCTGTTACCAACTATTCAATGTTTGTTTTCCTCTTACTATGGAAGTAATATCTCCTTATTATAGGAGATATATAAACAAAATAAAAGCACCCCAGACTCTGTGGACCAATGATAGTCTCTCAATACTTTGGTATATTTTATGTAGTTTTAAAAATAGGCAGATAATATTGCAAGTACAATTTTGTGTCTTATTAACTTTATGTTTTGGCATTTATTAAGTACATAGAATTGTGTATATGTATTTAGTTAATCCTGTTAATAATCACTCCTCCTTTTAGCAAATAGGTAAGGAAATTGAAATTTAGAGGTAAGTAACTTGACCAAAGTCATACAGCTAGTAAGAAGCAGAATGAGATTTAAGTTCTATTTAATGCCAGAACTAAGGCTTTTGACTATTATGCTCCCTATTTCTCAGAATTTCTTCCATGTCATTAAAATAGCTTCATAAACCTCAAATTTATTAGCTTTGTAATTACCCCACTATGGGATGTACCGTATTAACTGAAAGAACTAGTTTCCTGTTGAATAAGTGTTCACCTCCAGTTTTTTTAAGTAAATATGATGAACACCTTTTTACAACAAAAGTTCAAACTATTACCTGAAGGTAAGTTATAGAATTAAATGATTAGGGTCTCCCTGGTGGTTCAGGGGTTAAGTCAGGGGGGAGCCTGAGTGGGACCTGAGTTCAGGGAGCTTCCCACGGCGCAGCAGATCCCTCTGTCTCCCCCTGCTCCCCACTGCTCCCCTCAGCAGTGTACTTCAGTAGATCTGCCTGTTCTGCTCCCCACTCTGTCTCTGATGAAACCTCTCACACACACCCCGAACCTCTGCAGTCCTTGTATGCATAAATAAAAATTCTTTAAAAAAAAAGAATTAAATGATTAGATCAAAGACTATGGACATTTAAAAAAATCTCGATACACAAATTGTTCCCACTTCCCTACCAGAAGTCTGAAAGCACTCCCAGTCCACCAATCCCTTTACTAATTATTGTCATGCTATTAGCTTTTCGCGTAACCTTATAACCAAAAGAACCGTATCTGTATGGCTTTTCCCCATGTTAGTATGAAGTGTCAGAGAAGCATTTAAGTTGGTATTTGCAAATAAAAGCAGCTTTGTTCGGATAATTAGTTCTTTATTGGTATTTGATGTTTCCTTTCTCATTTGTTAAGTTCTAGGATCTGTGTGGAGGTGTACAGTCTGTGCCACTGATCAACACTAGGCCACTGGCATATGGTCAGTGAATAACTGGAGCACTAGTTAGCCACACCTGCTATGATTTCACCATTTTAAATTGCCTCTTTATTCTGTATTTTCAAGAATGCCCAAGCTATTATCGGTTCTCCCAAATCAACCTCAGCATAAAATTTATTCAAGCCTGACTCTATACACAGACAGCTCCCTCTGGGAATTTATTTATTAATAGAAACTGGCAAGAATTTACATTCACATTTTTCTCCTTTAAAGTTGTAGAGTCCTCAAAATTATTGGGAGATTTGTTGTGAGTGGGATCCTTATGTTTTTACCTTTTAAAATTTAGTAGTTATTTATTTTTAAAGATTTATTTTGCATACAAGCTGGGGTGCAGGCCAGAGGTGTGGGATAGTGAGAGGATTCACCAGAGACAGAGTGGGGAGCAGAACAGGCAGATCACTGAAGTACACTGCTGAGGGGAGCGGCGGGGAGACAGGAGAGGTCTGCTGCGCCCTGTGGGAAGCTCCCTGGCTGGGGATGGAACTGCGGATAGCTTCATAGTGATGCGCTTAACCTGTTGCGCCACCACGGAGGCCCGGTAGTTATTCTGTCTTCCTTTCATTTCCAAGAACTTACAACAAAAATTAGATATTGCATCCTTTCGTTTGAGTCCTCGGGTCCAATGCGCCCGCAGCGGGCCTGCCCCAGAGCGGACGACCCGCAGTCACGTCCTTTCCAAAATCAGATTCCGACATCTCGGTGCCGTCCACGCCGGGCTGGGCAGCCGGGCAGCGGAGACGGCGGGGCCAGCCGAGGAGGCACGAGCCGCCGTGGGGGTGCGGGGGGTGGGGGGAGTCCGTCCGAGCGCCAGCGCGCCCCCGGGGCGGTTGTGGGGGGGCAGGGAAGCGGGTCGGGCCGATTCCCGAAGACCTTGGGGTCCGCTCAAGACTTCAGCTCCGGCTCCTGGGGCCCCTCTCCGCCGCTTCCAGCGACCCTGCCCGCAGAGCCGCCCCGCCGGCCTTCCTCGTCTCCGAGCCCTCCCCGCAGTAGCAAGGGCGAGGGAGCTGAAGTGGGGGGACGCCCCCTCAGCCGCGCATTTAAACAGAGAGACCCTGCCCCGCGCCCCGCGCCCTGCGCTCGGGGCGGGGCGGGGGGCGGCCTGCACCAATCGGACCCCTCGGACCCCTCCCGAGAGCAGGGAGCCCAGGGGCAGCTTCCGACACCCCGTTGCTACCAAGTTCTCCCGCCTCGGAGGAAGCGGGGGTGGAGCAGCAAACACGATTCCTTCCAGTGTCCGAGCCACACGGAGGACTCAGAGACCCCTGGTAGAGCCACCCCCACTTGGGCCCGCAGGAACCGAGCCAGGACGGCCGGCGCCCAGAGGGCCGCTTCCTGCTCGGAGCCACTTTGCCAGCGACTTGACCTTGGCCCCCGACGCACACCGGTCGGGCAGCTCAGCTTGGCCGGAGGCGCCGCCTGTCCCCCTGCTGAGGACGGTCAGCGGCTGCGCGCCGGGCGCAGGCCACGGCAACATGCTTCCAGCAGACGCACCTTTGCTTTAACTTCCCCCACTGTTCCCGAGAGAGAAATCTAGTGCTAATAATAAACTGGCCCTTTGGTTTTTGTAACACACATGAAGCCCTGGTACATCACTCAGTCGCTTCAAATACTTGGTAACATTTACAAAAACTGCAAGTCTTCAAGCACGGGTGATAATTTTGCACAATCCAAAATCTTATCAGTTGCTAATGTAATGACTTAATAGCAAACATTTATGAAAACGGTGCAATCCAAAGCCTCACATTTCAGATGCTGCTGTTGAGAGCCATAAATCCTTTCATTCCTGCAGTAAAGATTCTTACTGATTTCTGATGGATTTTTCTGGAAGAAAATTAAAGTTTAGTTTAATGATTAATACTTCCAGTCTCTTCTGAACCTCTGCTACTGAACTGGTAGAATGTGGACACCTGGCTTCCTGCTTTCAGTGTGAGTCTGCCAGGCCTCTTCATGGGGATTACCGGTGACACCAATTTGCTACCAAGAGCCTTTCCAATGTTCTCTCGCGCTGCCTTTGCTAACAGGGTGCGGCTAATGCTCGGCGTCAGCCCACACCTCCCGTCCATGTGCACTTAGGGGCCAGGGAGCTTTACTCCCCTCAGCATCCGTTTCCCTTGACATAAAAGCCAGTTAGAATCTGTTCTGGTTTCTTTTCCAAGAGCACTAGTGGATGAAGTCTGAATGGGAAAAGTAGGCTTACAAACCAAAGTCTGACTGTCCTAAGTCTACGCCTGGCCATTCCTTGCAGCGTCCTCCAGAAGTTGGCAGTAAGGGCCTCTGCTTGTGGAAATAGGACTACAAGGGAAGAAGTCATCGACCTGCCCGTCTACATCAGACTGGCCCCTGAAATGACGCTCTTGCCTGTGGTCTTGCGCTGAGCTCAGCGCCAGGTGTTCAGAAGAAAGGCCTCCAGTGCCACCTGCCTGCCAGTGTCCTGATGCCCTCCAATGTGCCAGGGGCTGAACAGCGCTTTACATGCAGTTTTGTGACATTGTCTCCCTAAAACAAGGCTGAGAGTAGCTGTGCACGTGGAAACTGCTGCTGGGGGCCGCACGGGGACGGAGGGGAAGGCTCAGAGCAAAGCCTCTTCAGTGTGTGCGGCGAACGCCCGGAGGCCCCTGCTCAAGCCTCAAGCTCCAACGCCCCAAACAGGAGCAGCACCAGCTGGACCCTACCATGGGTGATATTATGGGGGTCGTAGGGGAGAGGTGTGCTTTCCATTCTCGTGGGACCCACAGAAACTGCCAACTTAACCAGACATCAATACCCACTTGACACCGCTGCTCCTGTATATCCTAATCCTCTCCCCCTTTTCCTTCCCCTGAATCCTGCATTATCAGCACCCTTTCTCTGACAAGTGGGTAAGAGAAAGGAAGAAAAACATGGACTAGTAAGACCTTTAAAAATTGGCTCAAAACCTGGAAAAACTCCTACAGAGCAGAGGCAGGGCAGACGTAAGGCCTACAAGGGAAGGTAGGAAGATGGTTCCCTCACTTGAAACTGCTGCATCTCACAGGTGTCTGGCAACAGAATGTTTCATCTTTTCCTCCCAAAAGAACAGAGATCTTCCTCCAGGGCCAAATGGGATTTTTCCCCGACATCACACTTCCCTACTCATGGAGTAGTTCCTGGCTAGCCGACCTCTTTCCCGGAGAGGCACACTGCTAGAAATTCTGCTCCTACTTGCCCATTCTAAAATATCGTGAGCGGCCTCCCTGGTGGTGCAGCGGTTGAGCGCTGCGCTGTGGAGCTGTCGGCAGCGCACGATGCGAGTTCCACGCCCGGCCGGGGAGAGTCCCACATGGCGGGCAGACCTCTCCTGCCTCGCCCGTTGCTCCCCTCAGCAGTGTGTTTCTGATCTGCCTGTTCTGCTCCCCATTCTATCTGGTGAACCCTCTCGCCACCCCACGCCTCTGGCCTGTACCCCAGCTTGTATGTATAAATAAATATTAAAAAAAATATCATGAGCCCCCTAATAATTTTGCTCTCCCGTCTATCTTCCCAACATTCATGATCAATAATTAAGTTACAGTAGAACCATTTTTCCTGGGAACCATTTGCAAGACCAAAATATCCTGCTTTGAAGAGCTAGGTCCTCGTTCAACTGTTTCACGAAAAGAAAACAATCTGAACAAAGCAGCGAAGACGTGCTACTGCCACGCACCACAGCAGTAAGCCCTCCCCGCGACGCCTCTGATGAACTCTCTCTGGGCAGCCCCTGGGCTGGACCCTGCTACGAAGCAGCAGGCCCAGTCCGGAGCTGGCCGGGGCCAGCAGTGCGTGGCCGCCACCGGTGTCAGGATCTTCCCGAGCAGCCGTTACGGCCACGGCGTACGCAGGGCTCTGACCAAAGCAGACGACAGACCAACACCGGAGGCCGAGGCCATCAGTGAAGACTCACACACTTTTTCCTCAAGATATTTATTACCGTCCAAACGTAATGCCACAGGGAAAGGCACGACCCCTAACTGCCCTAGGTTCCACATTTTCAAAGTCTCCCAGAGAACACATCTTTCATGGAACCCCTTCATGGAAGACTAAAATTACGCTTCTCTTTCTCTGACAGTGGTGGGGGAACTCTTGGCCTCTGCAAAGAATAGAATAACTCAAGACTCTTATTCCCTTTGCCAATTCCTGGAAATTCCATCTCACTACTTCTTAGGTCTCTGGGTCGCTTTCGTCTGAGGTGACATTTACACGCGTGGCCTGACAATCAGCCCTCCTGTCAGGCCATTAAGGGGTGCCGGGGGTTTCCCAGCAGTTTGGGGAGTGTCGCAACTCACCACCGGCCTTCTGCTGCTCGCCAGCTGGCCTCCCAGGGACTCTGCCCCTCTTCTTTGGTCTCCAGGGGCGCAGGAGCCCGTCTGCTCCGCTAAATGTCCCAGGCGAGGAAGCAGGGATAGAGCCATCACAGGGTTCCCGAGCCGCTGGGGCAGACTGGACACAGTAAGGCACCCGAATCACAACTTGGCTGAGTCACCGAGGGGGTGTGTGCCCTGTCACAGGGCGGACTTCTAAGAATCCTGCCCTAAGCAGGTCTCCTCAGAGACTTGCCACCAGCAGTTCAGACAGAATTCCTTCGCGGGATGTGAATCCTTTGCTGCCTCTACACTCACAGTGACTCCACTTCCTCTTTACAGCCATGGCCTTAAAGACACAGTGGTCACTTGGTCACCCAATACTCGCTCTTGCCAACAGGATGCTGTGGATATGCCACCTTCTCTGGACAAAAGAGAAATCCCATTGTTTTATCCGGTGTGAGTTCTCTGATGACTCATAAGGCGTGAACTGCGAGAAAAGCTTTCTCCACACTGAGCACATTTATAGGGCCTCTCTCCTGTATGGGTTCTTAGGTGACGAATCCGATTAGAGCTGTGAGAGAAACTATCTCCACACTCCTGACAGGTATACGGCTTCTCTCCTGTGTGAATTCTCTGGTGCCTGATTAAGTTGGACCTATGAGAGAAGTTTTCCCCACAAAGGGTGCATTTATATGGTTTCTCCCCGGTGTGCGTTCTCTGATGTCTGGTGAGGTGCATTCCCTGGCGGAAGCTTTTCCCACAAGTCAAACATTCGAAGAGTTTCTTCTCTGCCTTGTGAGTGCCGTGATGCGTAAGGAAAGGGGTGCTGTCACTCACTGCTTCCCGACACTCAGGGAAGGGGTAAAGTCTCTCTTTTTCATGAGTTCTTTCATGTATGACGAGGTGTGAGCTACGAGAGAAACTTTTCCCACATTCAGCACATTTATAGGGTCTCTCTCCTGTGTGAATCCTCTGGTGCCGAAGGAGGTTGGAACTATGAGCAAATATCTCCCCACACTCTGGGCACTTGTAAGGTTTTTCACCTGTGTGTGTTCGCTGGTGCCTGTGGAGGTTGGAGTTGCAAGAAAAGCTTTTTCCACAGACATTACACTGATAGGGCTTCTCGCCCGTATGGGTACGCTGGTGGCGAGTCAGGTGCGTATTCTGACTGAAACTTTTCCCACATTCAAGGCACTTATGGGCCTCTTCTCCCAAGTGTGCTCTGTGCAGTGATAAAAAGTGTGGGCTCCCACCAAAGATTTCGTTGCACTCCACACCCATACACAGTCTTTCTGCCGCATGTATTCTCTGGTGTCTGATAAGGTTTGAGTTATTTGAGAAATTTTTGCCACACAAGGGACATAAATGGAGTTTCTTCGGCTGTAGTTCCTTTGGTCGCCCCAGTTCTTTACAACTTGTGGTCCCCACTACAGTCTGCTCCATCCGATCCTCTGGAGGAGGCTCCCAATGTCCATCTGCCCTATCCCGAGGCCTTCCCTGCTCAGGACTCCAGGGCACCTCCCCTCTGGCCTGGCCAGGGAGCAGTGCCTGAGGGTGCACAATCTCAGGGGAAATGGACTGAGCACTTTCTTCTGGGATTTCAAATTTCTGCTCCCCTGGTAGAGTGAGAGAAACCAAACCCCTACATCATTTCTACACTAGAGAAACGGAAAGCCCACATGTCTACTACGGCCTGTAGATCAAAGTCCAGAAGGCCTGGCTCTACCCCAGTTTCCCATCTTCTCCATACTAATAAAGCATTCTAGAGAGGCATCTGGATAAGCTCAAGGTCATGGCTTGGGAATTAGCTCAGACTAGGCTTGAGTTCCCTCATAGGTGCCCTCCCCACCGCCCTCTTCAACTGAGCCTCTGGCTTTTGAGTCTTCAGGAGTGAGCGGATGGAGCAGGGCTGAGACTAGGGCGGGCAGGTGAGGCCAGGAGTGAATGCTTCCTTACATTTTGCACCCTGGGTGCCTCACCTATCTCGATGGGACGAAAGCGGGCAGTGGCGACCCGGGAAGCAATGCCCCTCTCTGGCAGGAGCGACGGAGAACCTCATACCCACACTATCAGGTTTCACTTCCAACCAGGGAGGCTTGCAGAGCAGCTGCTCCTCTTCATTCCTTACCTGGAGTGGGGCTTCTGGGATTCAGCCCCTCCTTGCAAGTCTGAACACTGGGTTCCCATGTTTTTCCTCCTTGTTCTAGCTGGGTGCTTGGGGCCTCCTGATTGGAAACCTGAGACTCTGTTCACAACAAAAGAAACAGATTTCTGTATCACTAAGTTCCTCTCCCAGGCAGAGAAAACAAAGAAAGTCTTATTCCCAGCCAACCCTCAAGGATGAGTACAGAAGGTGCAATAATTCTGACAACAATTACTTATTATACAGTAAACCATCCCAGTATTTACTTCTAAAGAAAGAAATCTGGGGAGAATGGCTTTTTTCTTTTTACACTTTTGTAGTAGTACTTGGGATATTTTTTGAAGTGACAATGTATACGTTTGCAATCAAAACAACTATCCAACAAACACAGTTCTTGGAGAAATCAGTTTAATATTGTAAAAGAACTGGGACTCCTACGTACATCAAAAATATAAAACACACCTGACGAGGTGTCCAGGCGAAAATACACTGTGAGGGACATTCTGAAGGACCGGGCCTGACATGAGCTCGAGGCTACATACAAGTGTGATTTCTGGGCTATGTGAAAACAAACCACAAATCTCATTCCCACTCTAGCAAAGTTGGACTGTAAACAGTTTAACTGATACAACCTAGGATCGGAACTTCTTTTCCTACTTAGCACTACAAGAGGCTGTGCTCAGAGCACCAAGCGCCATTTCAAAATTAGTGCAAACAAGTCAACAGCTCTGCTTCTCCCTCTCCGCCACCAAAAAAAGGGAACAATAAATAAAAATGAAACAAACAAATAAAAATGAAACGAACAAACAAAACCCCCAACAAGAGCCGTGTTTCTCTTCATGAAAGCCTGAAGTATAAAAACGAGAGGGGAGTAGAAAAGGAAGAAAGAGGAAAAATTGCAATGTGGCTCTACTATGTGCGTCAACACACAACTGCACTAGAGTTGGGATGTCTGTCATTTTTAAATCCCCCCCCCAATTCTACTTCCTGAATTTTAAAGCAATAAGATAACTGATAAGCAAAATGTTGATGGTAGTGTTCCTGAATTTTTGTCTTTGTGGAAAGGCCTAGAAATACTAATGAAGTATATGAGACATAAACAAACACGGAAGAATAAGCGCCATCAAAACCGCAAGACATCAACAACGCAGCGCCCACAGCATTCTGGGACACTGAATGCACGTGACTTTGGGGGGGGAATGGCAGATGGAGGTCATCAAATGTGCCAACTATGCCACCACTTGGCAGGTTCTTATCTGATGCCAGTCCAGGGGACCTTAGACAAAGGGAGATCTTCTGGCAAACCTCAGAACTTAATGTGGGAGGTATCCAAGGACAGGACCCTGGTCAGAAATGGCTTCATCTTTCAGCCCTAGGGAAAAAGCTCCTTACCCAGCGTGTGCACATTCTCAAAGCTCTCCTGCGCCGCGTCCCCGGAGACGGCCCGCTTGCTGGGGTCCTGGCGGCCCCACGCCTGGGAGATGTACACAGCCACATCCTCTAAGCTCTCGGGCAGCTGAAATAGCACAAGATCTCCTTCAGGCCGCGAGGCACCGAGAACGACTCAAGTGAAGTCAAGGATTAAAGGGGCAAAATGGGGAAGTGGGGGACTGGGGAGAGGTGGGGTGCTGAGGACACAGTTTCATGGGGAAGAAGGCTGCCAGGGAGTGTGGAAGAGACGAAGGAGGCAGGGGAGAGGCGTGCAGTGAGGGAGAAAGGATCTTCTCCAAGCGGCAGAAGGCCCCAGCTCCCACAAGAGCAAATGGGGGTAGGGGGTAGAGGAAGTGGGGAGACAACGGGAATGTCCATATCACCTGGGGCCCAGTCATCTCCTTGTCTTCCATGTTCCCTTCAGGAGGAAAGAGAGAAAGCCAGGGAGCAGACAATGCTAAAGGTAACAGAAATCAGGATGAGAACGGCACTCTTAATTCTCGGCAACCCAAAGATGACTCCAATACAGTGTCTATTCCTCAGCGCCCAGTCTCTGAGGCTGACACTGACGAAAGGGGGCAAAGGCCTAATGAAGGACATCCAGAACGGCAGGGCAGGCCAGGCTGGGCAAAGGCAGACCAGCTGCAGCAGCGCTCGAGCCCAGTCATCCATCCAGCTCTAAAGTCTCCGCTGCACACGTAAAGGGCCTACTGAGAACCCCGCCCTCCTCCCAACCCACGAGAATCCCAGGCACCAAGGCGCTTCTGCCACCCTGGGACGCCTGCGGTCACAAGCTGCCTCTCCTGCGCAGTGGTGCTCCAAAGACCCTCCTCCCGCCCGCCTGCCCAAGTGACTGTTCCTCACCCCTCTCCTTTACAGCCTGGGGGTCCCCTTGGGGGCTGGGGCCTAGCAGATCCTGCAGCCCGGGGCCAGGGCTTCGCTCAGTCTCCATGGGCTCCAGCTTGAAGCTCGGTGACTCCCGTGCTGTTTCCAGAGGCAAAGGCTCCTCCAAAAGCACTTCTGTTCCCCGCCCATGGTTTGTGACCTGGGAACCAACCCACATCACTCATCACCACAAAGGGCCGGCAGGAAGGGAAGTTAGCACCGGGCTCTGAGGGCAAGCCTCCAGCAGAGCACCGGCTGGGGTCCCCTCGATGCAGCAGCGCAGGAGGACGGCTCACCCAACACGATCCTCACGCCACTGAGGGTGCCGGGAGGCGCGGGCGGGGCGGGGCGGGCCCTGCGCAGTGCCCGAAGCCCTCGCTCCCCCTGGCTTGCCCCCATCTTCTCCGTCTGCTAGACGTTCCAGCCTCACTACTGGGTGAGCTTAGGTGGTCCCGGAGGCAGAGGCCCTCAGGCCTCAGTGTGGGACTGTTTCTAAGGCCACAGCCGCTGCGCTCCAGCCCTGTGAGGCGAGGCTGCCGGCGGGGACAGCAGCTCTGAAGCCCTAGCTAGCACCGCAGCGTGGGCACCACCAGTGCCGCCAACTCTCAGAGGAACGGCCTGAAAGGTGTTTTCTCATTCGCATCTGACCGGTGGCCAATCCGACGCTTGGTCAAATCACGAGGCGAGTAGGCAGAGAGCACGTGAGCCCGGGAGCGAGACCCCGCCGCCACGTGGGAACCAGGGCGTCCATGCGGCCGGGCCGGAGGAGAACGGTCCCTGGGACACCACCAGCCCCAGTGAGGGCGCCTCAGGGCCCCCGATCACGTTCCACAGGGGACCTGGCCGGCAAGATGCCCCAGGCCGCGGCTCAAGCACACGGACAAGGGTTTCTCTCTCACCTGCTGCCGCAGCCGGCCCAGCTCCCTCTGCATGTCCTCCACCAGGGCCACGGCTTCCTCGCCGCTCTCCGGACGCAGCTCCTGCACCCTGCTCTGGATCTCCTGGGGCAGGATGGTCAGGAACTGCTCCAGCACCAGCAGCTCCAGGATCTGCTCCTTGGTGCGCAGCTCGGGCCGCAGCCACCCATGACAAAGCTCCTGGAGCCGGCTCAGGGCTTCCCGGGGCCCAGCGGCCTCTTGGAAGCGGAACCGTCTGAAGCGCAGGTGGGAGGCCTCGGGGCTGGGCCCGGGGTCAGGCGGCGGCGGCTCCTGGCTCCACGCGCAGTCCTCCTCCAGCTTCACTATCAGGAGCCCCTCGCGGTCCTGGGAGGCCGGGCCCGACGCCATCGCCGGGCCCGCGGGGCGCCTCGGCCCGAAACCCGCTCCGCCCGCCTAGGGAGGCGCCGCGCCCGCGCAGGTGGCAGGCGTCCGCGGGAGCGGGCCCCGGGGCTCCGAGTCCCGGCCGAGGCGCAGCCGGCTCGGCGCCTGGGCCTCAGCCGGTCCCGGGCGCCACCGTGCCGGCCCCCCGGCCCGCCCGCGCCAGAACCTCCCCGAGGCGGGACCTGCGCGCCGCGCTTCGCCCTCTGCACCGACTCACGCACGACCGGCGCTCCGTCCCGCGCCGGAAGTCCCAGCGCCCGACTGGGGCGGCCGCGGCCCACGGCGCCTGCCCGGGACCGACTTCCGGGTCACATTCGGCGGACTCCCGCGCCCATTGGGCCAGGTCTCGTCAAGGACTCGACGCCGACCAACCAGAAGGAAGAGTTGCCTGCAAGGGGCGGGGACGGGAGGCGGGGCTAGCGGGGCAGGCCGAGCCCCGGAGACCCCGAGTGCGGCCGCTGGGCGCGTTCGTGGGGAAGAAGCCCGGGGCGTGTGCGCGGGGGGCGCGCCGGGCCAGCCGCCCCGGAAGCTTACTCGCGTGCAGATCCCCGAGCCACGCGAGGTCCAGGGCGTCAGCGTGCCGGGTGACCCGGTTATCTCAATTGTTACAAGCTGCCCCGAAAAGTTCTTTGCCCACGGCCAAGTTTTAGAAGTCCAGTCCCGGCCATAGCGGGCTCAGGGCGGTCCCCACCCGCCCTGGTGACTCGGGCCAGCAGGGGAAGGCCTCTGAGGCGACTGCCGCCCGGCTCCGCGGCCTCCCGCTCCGCTCCCGGAGCAGGCCGGGAGGCCGCCGCTGAGCCTGCCGGGAGATGTAGTCCGCGGGCGGCGCGTGCGCATGCGCTCGGGGCCGGAGCCGGTCGCGCGGCTCTGGCTCCGCTCGGGGCCCCGCGGGTCCGGCGGGAAGGAGGCTGCGGGACGTGCCGTTCGTTATCCGGCCCTGCGAGGACGCGCCCCATCACTTTACCCCTCCTGGTTCCCTTGTGCGCCTCCGTCGTGAGGGGCGAACAGACGGAATCCCGGAGGGGCGGTTCCCTGCCCGCGCAGTGGAGACTTTGTGCCGGTCCCGGGAGGAGGCGACCCCCGGGCGGGCGTCCACAGCCGCACGGCCCAGTCGCCCTCCCGCCGGGGGCCGTCCGCCCGTCCGCAGGGGAGTCGCGCGGTCGCAGTGAGGCAGACCAGCAATGACTCGGTTGGGCGCCCCCCTGAAAGCGACCAGACGCAGCCCGACTTTCAGCCCAGGTCAGGGGAGGCGTCCGGGGTCACACGGCTCGCGGCAGAGGGGAGTCGGCCCTGGACGGCTGGGTGGGCAGCGTCAGTGTCTTCTCTGTTCCGCTCCAGGGAAAACGGCCCCACAGCACACGGGCAGGCCTAGGTCTGTCTCCGAAGACCTCCTTGACACTTGTGACCCAAGAGTCCGGGAAGACGATTTTGATGTTTTAGACAATTGTCTATCAGCAGACCCGACACTCAACGCAGTGACCTCTTCTCTGGCGCTGTGTCGTCTCGTTACCAGCCTG
Organism: Scalopus aquaticus; assembly: GCA_004024925.1. Lineage (NCBI taxonomy): Eukaryota > Metazoa > Chordata > Mammalia > Eulipotyphla > Talpidae > Scalopus > Scalopus aquaticus. Next base: position 85,498 of record PVIJ01004272.1, read on the forward strand.
GCTACAGCCCAAACCGCGGTTCCCGCACCCGTTTTGAGGGGCTAATACTGTATCCACCCCGCAACATTGGGTGGGGATTAAATGAGCTAGCAGATGCAGGGGACTTAAAATGGTACCTAGGACTTAGTAATGTTAGAAGGCCTGGAGAGGCGCACCCAGAACCCCTAAACCGGCCCGTTCTAAATGGGTTCTGCCATCCGCCACATCAATACAAAACATACGAGACCTTAAGTGGAAAGAAACTTTAATACAATTAGAAAAGACAGAGAAGACAAAGAATATAGTTTCTAAATCAAGCACCCAATGTTATCCAACCCCTGGTGGGTAAAAGTCCACCCAGATGGGATTGGCCCAAAGCAAGGCCCAAAACCTGCCCCAAGTCTAAAACACATTTTGGCAGGGCCCCATAGCAAAGGGTCAGAAACAGCCAGACAATTCTGGGAGTTAAAGAGCAAAATCAAAACCAGGATCAACACTGCCAGAGTCAACCTCCCCCGGGGCTCCCACCCACATCTGTCGCAACCAGTCCAGGCCAGTGAAGCTTCCTCGCGTGTCTCTGCTCCTTGGGCCTCTTCGGGCTCCATCCTGCTTCCTTCCTTCCTTCTGTCTGTTCTGTGTGTGTCCCCCTCCTTCTCTCTTCTCCAGCTTCTTATCTCTACTGCTCAGCTCCACCCTCCCTTGGGTGGGGCAGGGAACCTGGAACACACACTTTTTCTGGGGACGACCCTGTTACAGTATGAACTCAATAAACAGTAGCTGTCACCAAGGCCCTGCAAATGCCTGAGCTTACCCCACCTTGGGCAAGAGCCACCTGGCTTCTTATTGCAGGATGCATGAGAATGAAAAGCCAGACATCCTTGAGATGAGAAGGATGAAGGCTGACTCATTTGCTAGTTCCTTTGATCCTAGTAATTAGAGTTAGATGGACTTTCAGAGTTATTCAAATTTACTGTCCTATTCCTTCTCCATTTCTCTGAGGCCTATTGATATTCAGACAAAGAACTGATACTTGATTAGGAGTGGGGTTACAGGCCAGAAGAGCTACAGGACTTCATTTAGGGCAGTTTTTTAAAAAATTTATTTATTTGGGCCTCCCTGGTGGCGCAGCGGTTGAGCGCTGCGCTATGGAGCTGTCGGCAGCGCGCGATGCGCGTTCGAAGCCCAGCCAGGGAGGATCCCACATGGTGCGGCAGACCTCTCCTGCCTCGCCCGCTGCTCCCCTCAGCAGTGTATTTCTGATCTGCCTGTTCTGCTCCCCACTCTGTTTCTGGTGAACCCTCTCGCCGCCCCACGCCTCTGGCCTGTACCCCAGCTTGTATAAATAAATCTTTTTTTAAAAAATTCATTTATTTATGCATACAAGCTGGGGTGTAGGTCAGAGGTGCAGAGTGGTGAGAGGGTTCACCAGAGACAGAGTGGGGAGCAGAACAGGCAGATCGACTGAAATACACATCTGAGGGGAGCAGAGGGGAGACAGGTCTGCTGCGGCATGTGGGAATCTCCCTGGCCAGGTATTGAACTCCTGCTGCAGTGGCTCTGGAAAGCTTCATAGTGCTGCACTTAACCCGTTGCGCCACCAGGGAGGCCCTAGGGCAGTTGTTTTAAGAAAAAAAAAAAAAAGATTATTTATTTATGCTTTTAAGAATTGGGGTGCAGGCTACAGGTGTGGGGGTGGTGAGAGACGTCACCAGAAACAGAGTGGAGAGCAGAACAGGTGGATTAACTGAAATACACTGCTGAGGGGAGCAGTTGGCCAGGTAGGAGAGGTCTGCTGTGCCCTAGGGAAGCTCCCTGGCCGGGTATCGAACTCGTGCTACAGTGGCTCAAACTCATGCTGGAGTGGCTGGCGATAGCTTCATACACTGAGACTTAATCCCTTGAGCCACCAGGGAGGCCCTAGGGCAGAAGTTCTTGACCTAGGGTCCAGGAAATTTAAAATGCACCTTGTGTTGCTAAGTGCTATCTAGTGGCTACCATGGATGGATTCTGAGATTCTGTAAACCTTTTGCATGATGAAAAGCAAAAATAGCTCAAGAGCAAAAAACCTTAAGAACCACTACCTCATGGCTTGGGTGAAAAGTGAAGGGATGGTAAACATGCCCTCTTATAACCACTGCAGATTCTTTTATTTTCTGTCTTCAGTCATACGTAGATCCCTGACATTAAATTAAAGTTGAATATTACATAAAGAACCCATATGAATCCTGGTCTTCGTTTCATGGGTGCTAGATTCTGTCTCTAGCATTACTGTCCTTGCGAGTCTTATACATTCCCTTGAACTCAAGGGTGGCAGTTGTCTCTGCCTGGTTTTCAAACTGACATTTGAGGACCTCTGTCGGCAGTGTTAAAGACTTTCAAATCTGGGGCCTCCCTGGTGGCACAACAGGTTAAGTGCAGTGGTGAGGAGCTGTTGGCAGAGGCTGCTGTGGCAGCGAGAGTTCAATGCCTGAGGGGAGATTCCCACAGGGCGCAGCAGACCTCGCCTGTCTCCCCGCTGCTCCCCTCAGCAGTGTACTTCAGTAGATCCGCCTGTTCTGCTCCCCATTCTGTCTCTAGGGAATCCTCTCACCACCCCACACCTCTGGCCTACACCCCAGCTTGTATGCATAAATAAATCAATCTTTTTAAAAAATAAGGCATTTTACTCCATTTTCTAAATAAAGTGATCTAAAAAATTTTTTCCCTCAGATTAACATTAACCAAACTAACTAGCCAATATTGTTTGGTAATGTTATTTTGATCTAAAACCACTATTGCCCCACCCAGGTTTTACTATAGACCAGTAAACCTTGACAGAGGTGAGGAAGGAGAGGAAGGGACTGGGGAGAGGATGAGAGAAGGAATGTTAACACATGATAGGAAATTGAGTTGAAGAAAATTTTACTAGTTGTTTTCAGTTTGACAGAAACCAGTTAAATAATTGCTTTGATTAATTTCAAGATAATCCACTTCTACATTTCAGCTAAACCTAATATAACAGCCAACCAGTTCAGATGCTAATTTTTACTTGAAAAATCTCTTTGAAAAATTAATCCAGGGCATCATTTCCAAACTACCACTTTCCCCTTCCTCTCCTGGGATTCAATAAAAGGATGTCTCTAAGTTTTAGTAGCCAGAACTTCAGGAAGTTTTACTTTACACTTTAATCCTAACAGACTTAATTTTACTGTCAAAATATTCAAAAGATGGGCCTCCCTGGTGGCGCAGCAGTTGGGGGCTGCGCTGTGGCACTGTTGGCAGCGGCGAGGTAAGTTCAACACCCCACCCCCACCCCCACCCCCCCGGGGAGAGCCCCACGTGGCACGGCAGACCTCTCCTGCCTGGCCCGCTGCTCCCCTCAGCAGTGTATTTCCCTCCATCTGCCTGTTCTGCTCCTGTTGGGGGGAAAAAGGGCGTCTGCAACAAACTCCACAGGAAGGCTTATGGACCCCACCTCAAGCCAGAGAGATCCAAGACCCCCAGGGCTACGGAATCGCAGAATTCCATCATCATCCAGAAGAGAGGATTACCCGAAACTGAGGGGCGGAGTTAAGCAGACATGTTGCCTATTTAACGAGGGCTTTTGACCTTGGGGCTCTCTTGCTTCTCCCCGGGCTACAGCGTGCCATTGGGGTTTCCAGCTCTTCGGATCTGGTAGGACGTATTTGGAGATTTATCTCTCTCCCTCACTTTCTCTTTTGTCCCCGAGTTATTCATTTTTTTATTTCCCTTTCCTTTTATTAACCTTTTTGTGAGTGCCTGCAATTGTTCTTATTATAAGTCCTTTTTAAGCGCACGGGTGAGAACCCACAGTCAGGCACCCCACTGTATATCGGGGTTGCCCAGTAACACTCCCCGCTCTGTCTCTGGCGAACCCTCTCGCTGCCCCGCGCCCCTGGCCTGTACCCCAGCTTGTGTGCATAAATACATCTTTAAAACAAACAAGAAGGATGTGAAATGGTTCTCGGAAGTTGAGAACACTGAACACCACATGCTCAGAGGAATGTGTGTCCTTCATGTGCGAAAACCACATGTGCAGAAGAACACAGAATCTTCTGAGCAGTTTTTTTTAAAAAAGATTTATTTATGCACACAAGAGCTGGGGTAGAGGGGGGGTGAAAGGATTCACCAGAGACAGAGTGGGGAGCGGAACAGGCGGATCAACTAAAGTACGCTGCTGAGGGGAGCAGCGGGGAGACAGGAGGGGTCTGCTGCGCCCTGTGGGAAGCTCCCTGGCCGGGGATTGAGCTCAACAGCTTCATAGGCTGAGACTTAATCCCTGCACCACCAGGGGGCCCTTTTCTGAGCATTTTGAAAAGGGGAAAAACTAAGTACTGTATGAAATATACTTGAGTGCAGGCAGCACATAAAATCAGCTTTTAATAAATATTAGTTATTTTATGTTTAGTCTTTTTTGTTCAATGGCAAAAACATTTAAAGTTATGGGTTTTCCTTTAAGGGCAACCTTGGCTATATTCCCTAATTTTAATATAAAATAGTCTCATTGATGACTTCAAAACAGTTTGTTCTTACTTTTTATTTCCTCCTAAATCTGGTAAAGAAAATTTTCTTTTAAAAATTATTTTTATTGCACTGACTAGAAAATGAAGTTCATTCTATTTATGCTTGAAAAGTTCATCAGGCTTTGCCGTAGACTTACATTTAATAAAACTTGTTAATTATTAAAGAAAAAATATTCTAAAGGCCCTAGAAAACAATAGTTCTAGTTGCAGGACACAAACCTAGAATAGTTCCGGATCTCTCAAATTCTTTTCGACCTTTGGAAGATCCTACGTGTTTGGATGAAGGGAAAAGAGATAGAAGAGTCTGGGTTGTTTCCATATCTGCCTCCCTGGATGACTGTGCTTCTTTCTTTAGTAAAAGTCTTTTTTAAAAAACTATTCTATGGATTATTTACAGCAGTGGTCAATAGCTGCCTCCTTACTAAGGAGTGAAAATAGGCTAAAGGACCCGCAAGAGGGGCCTCCCTGGTGGTGCAACGGGTTAAGCGCAGCGCTGTGCAGTTGTCCTTGGCTGCAGCAGTGCAAGCTTGATGCGCAGCCAGGGTGAGTCCCATGGGGCGCAGCAGACCTCTCCTGCCTTGCTCGCTTCTCCCCTCAGCAGTGTGTTTCTGTCGATCTGCCTGTTCTGCTCCCCACTGTCTCTGGTGAACCCTCTCGCCGCCCCACACACCTAGCCTGCACTCCAGCTCATATGTATAAATAAATATTTTTTAAAAAAATCTTAAAAAAAACAAAAGGACCCAGAAGAGGAGAGGCCTCAATCCCCTCTCTGAGAACATCCTCCCTGAGATACCATAGTTGCTTCTTTTCTTGAAAGCAGAGAAAACCTGCAGGGGTTGCATTAAGAGTTTTGCAACTGAGATCTATAGAACTTGCAGGGATTCTTTCAGTGTTAAAGATGCTGTCAAGGTTACGAATTAAGGAAATCAAACAAAAGATCAAGGAAATCAGACTATGAGTCCCCAAGGGGCTCACAACGCAGGTGGAGGAAGACATAATATTGTTCTTTACTGCTACTAGTCACCTTTACATTCCTGGAAAAACTATCTTGAGGTTGCTCCAGAGGACTTGGGATCTTTAATTCTGAAATGAGTCCTCATCCTAAAACCCTCAGTTCTAGACTAGTGTCTGGGCTGACTTACCTAAGAAACACCTAAACCTCAGACTCAAGCCTCTGGGCCCTATTCCCTGGATCTTCTCCTTGAGTTCCACACAAAGAGAATGAACAAGATGGGAAAGTGAACAAAGTTCTTGGTCTCTCCTTTGCACTTATAATAGCTCTTATCAGTTCCAAAAGCTGGGTGTTTTTCCAGCTGAGATGGGGATAATTTCTTCTCCCCAGAATACGATACAAATGAACCTCTCTGTTCTTTTTTTTTTTAATTTATTTATTTATGCATACAAGCTGGGGTACAGACCAGAAGTGCAGGGGGTGAGAGGATTCACCAGAGACAGAGTGGGGAGCAGAACAGGCGGATGGACAGAAACACACTGCTGAGGGGAGCAGCAGGCGAGGCAGGAGAGGTCTGCTGCGCCATGTGGTAATCTTCCCCGGCTGGGCATCCAACTCTCATCGCCACTGCCGACAGCTCCACAGCGCAGCGCTTAACCGCCTTGCCACCAGGGAGGCCCTCTGTTCTTCTTTTTCAATTTGAGCCTTTAGAGCGTCTCAGGTCTAGCAAGGACTTTGCTCATATTTAAGGCTGCTAGGAAATTAAAACTAAAATTGTAGTATATTTTACATATATGCATTTAGCCTCTTTAACACCCAGCACAAGAACACAACTGGCTGTTTTATTTTATTTTTTTTATTTATACATACAAGCTGGGGTACAGGCCAGAGGCGTGGGGCGGCGAGAGGGCTCACCAGAGACAGAGCGGGTAGCAGAACAGGCAGATCAGAAATACACTGCTGAGGGGAGCAGCGGGCGAGGCAGGAGAGGCCTGCCGCGACACGGGGGACTCTCCCTGGCCGGGAGTCGAACCCGCATCGCCGCTGCCGACAGCTCCACAGCGCAGCGCTCAACCACTGCGCCACCCGGGAGGCCCCACAACTGGCTGTTTTAATGGAGGTAATTTCAAAAATCAAAACTTTAGGCCTGAGAGTGGTATTCTTGCAACCTTGTTAATGGGTAAAAAATTCTCTTTACTGTTTAACTTTCACTTCTCTGATTACTATGAACATCTTTTCATGTTTACTGACACTTTATGGTTTTTGTAAGTAACCTGTTTTCCTTGATCAATAGAAAAAACTGTCTGCAGACAAATTATTCACCTGTGCCTTAACATTCTGGAATGGCTGGATGGACAAATAGCTTCTCCTGGTCTGTCACCTTTTCACTATTTCTTTAGTCTAAAGTTTTGCAATTTTTGTTTTTATCTACCTACCTATCTATACAGTTCAATGTCGTTCAGTTTTTCACCTTAATTCGAAAGGTCTTTTTCACTGCTATTATGTTACCTGAAGTTTAAATTTTACCTATGGTATAAGGCAGAAATACATGTTTTTTCCCCAACTGGCTTGCCAGGTGTCCCCAAATCATTTATAATTGAGTCACCTTCTCCTCTCTGGTTGTAAATGTCATCGCTCGCGTTAGATCTATACACACAACACACAAGTTTACGGGTTTTTTTGTTCCCACTTACCCGCATATAGACTCTTCCATGCTGCCACTCAGCTGTCACGCCTAGTACATTAAGTTCCTTCCCGTTGCTTTTTTTCCCACAATTTTCTTGGCTATTAACTTTAGAATCGGCTTGCCGAGCCCTTTCACGCACCTTGTGAGTACAGCTGGGATCGCGGATACCTTGATGCCTGGCGAGCGCCACCGACCGACTCTTGGCGCTGTGCCCGCCACTCCCCACACTCGGGACAACGCTTTTCCACCACCGCCAGCGCGCTGCCGCGGGCGCATCCACCCGATTTCCCAGCTCAGGAATCCGCACTGCGGGGTTCCGAGGGCAGCCTGTGAAACCCTGGCCGAGCCCGTCTCCCCCGCGCCGTCAAGGGCGAGCGGCGCCCCCTCGGCACAGCTCCCGCCGGCCCGGCCCGCGCCCCACCCCGGGAGACAAGCCCCGGGGGGGCAGGAGGCGCGCCCGACGTGCCGGCGCCCGGCCTGCAGGCTTGCAGCGGATGGCGACTCTGGGGTCCACCGCGTCCGCGTAGCCCCCGGGAGCACAAGCCGGAGGCCGCCGGGGGGCGCGCCGCCCCGCTTCCTGGCGCCGCGCCCGGGATACCAGCGGCAAAGGGCTCTCCCTTTCCGTGCCGCGCCGGCGAGCGGCAGCGATTGGCTGGGAAGGCTGCCCATTGCACGGGGCCGCCCTCTGGGAGACGTCGCCCGCAGGCGCGCCCGCCCACCCGCCCTCCTATTGGCTCCGCGCAATCCCGGGGCCCTCTGGGAGATGTAGTTCAGCGCGTCGTCTGCGTCTGAGCGTGCGCGGCTCGGGAGCTCGCGTCCGCGGGCGGCGCGCCGAGTTCCCCTCCCGGTGCGCCCCGCGCGCTCTCTGCCTTCGGGGCCCGGCTCGGACACCCCGGGTCGCCTCGGCCGCGGTGCCCGCAGCGTTCTTGCCCCGGCCCGGAGGTGCTGGCCGGCAGTGAGGCCCGCCCGGCAGGCGCCTTCGAGCGGCAGCGGGTCCGACCCCGCGCGCCACGTGCCGGGCGTCGTGTGGCGAAGTCGGCTCAGGCCCGGGCCGCGGCAGCCCGCGGGACAGGAGGGCGACGAGCCCCGGGCAGGCCGGCGACGCCTGTACCGGCCGGGTGTTGGCGCCCCGGGGCTCGGCCCACACGCACCTCCCGCGCTCCCAGCTCTTGAATGGCTGGCCGGGGGTGGGGGGCGCCGGGGCCCGGGGGGGCTGCCCTCGGTTGGCGGCGACCGGCCGGAAGCCCGTGGCCCGCCCCAGAGCCCCTCAGCACTGAGGGCCGTGCCGTGTTTTCAAATTTTCTTACAAAATGTTTAAATATATTGAAAAGTTACCAGGAAAACGAACACCCACGTCGCCTCCAGCTGGATGTGACAGTGAGGACTGGGGCACACTGCGAAGCTCGTCGGGGCCTCCCCGGGCGCTGCGCTGTGGCGCTGTCGGCAGCGGAGACGCGGACGCGGGTTCGAGGCCCGGCCGGGGAGATTCCCACAGGGCGCTGCAGACCCCTCCTGCCTCGCCCGCTGCTCCCCTCAGCAGTGTGTTTCCGTCCATCTGCCTGTTCTGCTCCCCACTCTGTCTCTGGGGAATCCTCCCACCCCCCACACCTCTGGCCTGCACCCCAGCTTGTCTGCATAAAATAAATCTTTTAAAAAATAAAGCGTAAGTAAGATGCTGTCACTGCTCTTCTCAAACTCACTCAGCAGTGACCCCTCACCTAAGAGAAGTGTGGCCAAGCACTCACCGTGGCCCGGAAGCCATGCTGATCTGACCCCAGGCCCTCTCAGCAGTTACCCAGGACCTTTGCCCTCACTCTGTGGGGTGGTATGGAAGCTTCATCCAATGTGTGGCTTCCCAGTTCCTCAGCCTTGTTAGACACGCCTACTTGGCACACGCACACTACTTAAAGTGCCCAGCCGGCCTCTGCACCCCTGCCCTGCTGCGCTGTGATTTATCCCCCAGCGGCCTGGTCACTGACAGCACTTCCCTGTGACCTGACCACACTGCCCCTCGAGAGCAAGAGCTCTGCTGGGAACTCTGCTCTGCTCATCTCTGAGTGGTTGGGAGTGAAATCGGGCAGACGGGGTGTTCCGTCCCTTTGTGATCGCCAACTGAAATCGGGCAGACGGCACAAATGCCCAGGCTCTGAGGCAAGAGCCACTAAAAAGCCCCAAAAGGCCAAAAGCAACAAAGGCCAGCACCTGATGGGAGGCCAGGGCACTGTCTGGGGGTCTCACCCACGTGCACAGTTGCAAGAGACTCCAGGCTACAGGAGCAACAAACAAGGGGTCTCGACCAAGGCAGGTCTGGGGTTTCGGGGGTGCCCCTCTCCTGCCCTGTAACAAAGGCTCTAACCCTTCACATTCCTTCATTAACCAAAATTGCTGGAACCTCAAAGAATGAAAGCTCTTCACCCAGAAGCCTCCTGTGGCGTCAAAACACCACCTTTCAAGAAGTTCCTGACTCAGAAATGCCTCTGTTGCAAGGAGTATCGCTGGGGTTGCAAAATATCCTACTGCAGATGGAAAGCCCCCTCCCTGCCCCATCTGTTGCAGGTTCTTGGGGCTCAGCTTTAAGGAGTTTCCCCCAGGAAACAAGAAGTAGCTCGTGGCGCAATTTCACCGCCCCTGAGGCAGCTGTCTGTGGCTCCTGCAGTCTGTGCAGGTGTTGGCCCCAGAGACCCCACCGCACCCCTCTGACCCAACCTGAGGACTTCACACATCGGGCATTGGCAGCATCAGTGCACACTTAGGGTCAGCTTTTTTTTTCCTTAGGGAAGATGTTTTCAGCAGCACCTGGAGAGTTGGCTGCTGTCATCTGTTAACATAAACCCAAAGTACCAAACACGGCAAACTGCTGGATAATAAGATAAGTCAAACTGATCAGAACTCACCAAAGCCTCGAAGCCACACAGCTCACGACCAGGGCCGCTATTCAGTAGAAGTCAGCACCGCCCATTCTGAGCCTTGTCGCTCAGCTGAGTGAGGTTTGTGGTTAATGATGAGTAAGAAAACAGCAGCTCATTAATATGCAGGGAGGCAGGATTGCAAAAAACGGTTCGTAGAATTTGAATCCGGGCGCAGGGCAAGTCACGAGGTCACCGAGGCTGTGTGCGAATGTGGGCGATGACCCTGCGGGGCGGCGCTGCAGTCTTGTGGGAGGGGGCACCAAAAGCAAGCGGCCTGGAACAAAGCGCATCCTGGAGAGAAAATGAACTTCCAGCACGTCACGCCTAAGCCCAGAATTTCACAAGAAGGACACAAAGTTGAAACCAGGACATGCAATCCATGCCAGCTGGCACCTCTTTGCCAAGCCCACTGCAGTCTCTGACTTAGGAAGTGCCCTCGGCGAATGCCAGAACTGTGGGGGGTGGGGAGGATTGTGGGGGATGAGACATCTCCACACACCCAAGGTACTTATTACGGAGAAAAGTGTCTTTTTACGATGGAGAGGGGCGGAGGGGGCGTGGTTGTTCCCTCAGCCGAATCGTCCGGGAACAGCCACCCACATCTAAATCAGGGGGCGATCTACTTGGGATGGACATTTTGAAAATGTCAATGTCTTGAAAGTGTAAAAAACAAGGTGGGGGCTGGGGGTCCCCTAATCCTAAACGGCTTAACCGGCCACCATTTAGTTATCTGCAACTCTGCTTTCCTGCCCCAGGTCAGAACTGCCCGGTCCCTCAGCTGTGGGAGCCCAGCCCTAGAGCAGATCACTTTGGGAAGGGCGTGCAACGCGAGGGGAACGCCCGGGGGCTGCCGATGGTTGCATAAACTCACTCCTGACTCACACATCACGAGGTATGACCGGAACGCCCGGGGAACTGAGGACCGATGTGTGACAGAGGCCCCCAGAAGCTGGTCAATGGGACGCCTCATTGATCGGATTGAAACCTTGGCTGGGGAATCTAAGGCTTGACCTCAGTTATGATCCTGAGTTATCCAGCAGAGAAGAAACGCCAGGAGAGCAGACGTGTGCGCCCTAGTGCTCTAGAGAACAGGACACACCTCTCCATCTTCCCCTTTTCTCCTTCTTTCCCCTGCAACTGATGATGATTATTTTATCAATAAAAGGACCAGGACCTCGCTCACTGGGCAGCACCCCGCATTCCGTAGCCTGCCCCACGACTCCCGCGTATCAGGGTGGTGCTGCTCCCGCAACAGGGGGCAGTGGAGTGGTCTGGCCGGGAGAGACCAGAGAGGCAGGACCAACAGAAAAGCAACACGGGGTCTCTGAGTGCAGCCGGGATTGAAACACAAAGCGGGAAGGGGCCGCAGGCCCGGGGGTGTGAGTGTCCCGGGAGTATAGTGTTGCGACAATGTTCATTTCCTGGGTGTGATCATTGTGTTGTGATTACTCATATAATAACTGTGGGACCTTCTTAGAATTTAGGGTGTCCCGGTATTTAGATGGTATGTGGCAATGTTTTCAATTTATTACCAAATGGTTCTGGAGGGGGAAAGGAGTACGTGTGTGAAAGAGAGAGAGAGAGAGAGAAAGGAAGGGAGGGAGGGAGAGAGAACACCAGGGAAATGTTACAGGGCAACCCCGATATACAGTGGGGTGCCTGACTGGGTTCTCACCCGTGCGCTTAAAAAGGACTTATAATAAGAACAATTGCAGGCACTCACAAAAAGGTTAATAAAAGGGAAGGGAAATAAAAAAATGAATAACTCGGGGACAAAAGGGAAAGTGAGGGAGAGAGATAAATCTCCAAATACGTCCTACCAGATCCGAAGAGCTGGAAACCCCAATGGCACGCTGTAGCCCGGGGAGAAGCAAGAGAGCCCCAAGGTCAAAAGCCCTCGTTAAATAGGCAACATGTCTGCTTAACTCCACCCCTCAGTTTCGGGTAATCCTCTCTTCTGGATGATGATGGAATTCCGGGATTCGTAGCCCTAGGGGTCTTGGATCTCTCTGGCTTGAGGTGGGGGTCCATAAACCTTCCTGTGGAGTTTGTTGCAGACGCCCTTTTTTCCCCCCAACAGAAAGAGGAAAGGAGGGGTGCCCTTACCCCACATACAAATTCATCCCTTTGAGAGCACCGCTGGGTTCTTCACTGGGCTGTGAGCTCTGAAGGTGCCCTTTGCACCCCTGGAGAACACCCCAGGGTCCCGGCACCGTGCCCAGAATGCGCACACAGTGAAGGGGGGGAGGGGGGGCAGAGCGCCCCCGGGTGCGCTCCCAGGAGGCCCCTCCGGATGTGCCGAACCCGGCCGGCGGCGCGGCCCCGGTGGTGCTGGGGGCGCAGCTTCCACGGAGGAGACCCGGGCGGTGGCCCCTGGCCTCACCCGCCTGCGGGGGCGGAGAAGGGCAAGGCTGGCAGGCCGCGCTGCTGCCCCTCTCCACGCCACAGGCTGTGAGCGCCAATAAAACCCCGAGTCCCCAGGAGAGCTGCTGGCCGCGAGGCTGCTCCTCACGGGGCGCCCTGCCCGCCGGGTACCCCGCAGCAAGAGGGGAGCCTCTGAACGTCCGCTGGGGCGCGAGGCTGAGCCCACCGCCAGCCCCTCCCCCACAGGCTCCGACCCGGACGGGCCAGCCCCGCCCCTCTGCGACGCCCGGGAGTCCCCGCTGGGGCCATATAAGGAGGAGCCGGCGCGGGCGGCGCAGACACCGCCTCAGTCCCCACCCGGGGCCAGCGCTTCCTGCGTCCGTCCCGTTGCTCCACGAGCTGCCCTTGTCCGGGCCGTCGGGGCTCGGCGCGGCCTTTTTCTCCTCCGAGGCCGGGCTGCTGACTCCGACCTCTCCCGGTCATGGCCAAGACCCCCAGTGACCACCTGCTCTTCTCCCTGGAGGAGCTGGTGCCCTACGACTTCGAGAAGTTCAAGTTCAAGCTGCAGAACACCAGGCTGGAGAAGGAGCACAGCCGGATCCCCCGGGGCCAGCTGCAGGTAGCCAGGCCGGTGAAGGTGGCCAGTCTGCTGGTCAGTCACTACGGGGAGCAGTTTGCCGTGCGGCTGACCCTGCACGTCCTGAGGTCCATCAACCAGCACCTCCTGGCGGAGGAGCTGCACCGCGCGCTCGGCCCAGGTGAGCGCCCCGCGCCGCCCTCCCCCGCCGCCGGCTGCCGGCGGGGGCAGCAGGGGAGTCCCGCCTGGTGCGCGCCGCCCTGGGCGTGGGCGTCTGACCTCCGGGGCCCAGGGACTCCGGCCCAACGCGCCTCTTCCTCGGCTGGCTGAGAGGCGGCGGTGCCGGGGTGGGCAGGCGCAGCTCCGACATTCACCTGCCCACGGCGCGGTCCGAGGGCAGGAAGCGCCCGCCGCCCTGACGCGGGGCGGTGCAGGGGGCTGCTCTTGTCAGCACCTGATTGCAGCCTCTTCGATTTCCGCTTCTAAAAACTTTCTGAGATTTGAGGGTGGGGCCAGTGCATAATCAGCTTTAAACAGTTCCTCGCTGTTTGGGTTCTCCTGTCTCTAGGCTGTGAGAGCCCGCCCGCCGTGCCTTCTGTGGTGCGCGCGAGGTGGAGCAGTTTCAGTCACGACGATCTCCTGCTCCTTGATAGAGCGACAAAACTGTGAGGCGGTTGTGTACTGACGACTGCCGTGCCTAAGGGCCATGTTCCCGTCTTACAGCTGGTTAGTAGCATCTTTGGGGTGCTCACCTGGTCTTGAGCCAGTTCTCCTAAGTTATGTTTTCCTAGAAAACCACAGCAAAGTGTTTCAAACGATTTTAACATGTTTTTAACAAGAGCTCCTCAAAACACGGCTATAATGCTAATTACAGGTCACCTCCAGTTCTTTTTTTTTTAAAGATTTATTTATTTATGCATACAACAGCTGGGGTGCAGGCCAGAGGTGTGGGGGGGGGTGAGAGGATTCATCAGAGACAAAGTGGGGAGCAGAACAGGCAGATGGACTGAAGTACACTGCTGAGGGGGCAGCGGGCAAGGAAGGAGAGGTCTGTTGCGCCATGTGGGAAGCTCCCTGGCCCGGTATCAAATTCACGCTGTAGTGGCTCTGGAGCGCTTCACAGTGCTGCGCTTAACCCATTGCACCACCAGGGAGGCCCACCCCTAGTTCTTTATTATTAGTGGTCTTCTAAGTATGTGCCAGGAAGACCTACCAGAGATTCTTTAGAGCATTAGCAAATACTTGATTCAAATATTATTAATTTTTAACGAACAAAACTAATTCACAAATTCATATTAAAATGTGTCATTGACCACGTTTTAAAATAGTGGAGGGCATCGGTGTGATGGTTCATGGTCTCCTTGCACCACCTTTTACAAAGTCCTTGGAATTAAGCCTTCACCATCATTCCAGTTTCATTAAACAGTGTCCTGAATTTTCTAGGCAAATTTCCTTAGCTGTGCGAGTTAGGAATTTCTTCACAAAAATTCACAAATGAAAGCAAAAAGCAGAAAAAAATACACAAAAAATTAGCTCCTTAACTTTTTTTCCTGCTCTTATATTCTGTTATTTATTATATTACTTACACATGCAGACCTGCTTCATGGATAGTTACTGGTTCTATCAATTAACCCTACCAAGGCAGCCCATCTGTAATTCTCCCCTGATTTCTGTTCTGAAGGTAGACACACAATTCAAAATATACATGAACTGCCTTAAGTCAATAAAAGGGGGCCCTCCCTGGTGGCGCAGGGGTTAAGTCTCAGCACTATGAAGCTATTACAGCCACTGCAGCACGAGTTCGATCCCTGGCCAGGGAGCTTCCCACAGGGCGCAGCAGACTTCTATCTCCCCACTGCTCCCCTCAGCTGTGTACCTCAGTACATCTGTCTGTTCTGCTCCCCACTCTGTCTCTGCGCAGTTCTCTCAACCCCTGCACCTCTGGCCGGCACCACAACTCTTGTATATGTAACTAAATAAATCTTTAATAACAGAGTTCTTAGACCTCATATCGGAAACAAGTTCTCCGGCCTGCAGTTAAAAGCACTGTCTGAGAACACACGGCAAATGCTGAGCTCGTTTGAGTCCTGGTGACTGACCAGTTGTCTAGAATGTTCTGCACCGCTCATTTCTAAGGGGCTCTCTTCTCTCCCTTCCCTCCACCTTGGCCCTGGAAGCTCCAGTGCACATGTTCACGGCTTCGGGTCCTGCTGTCTCTTTTCAGACTACCTAATCCAAGAGAGCGGCCCCGACGGTCCTGCTGTGTCCTGCTCCTCCCGGGACAGCGAGCCCAGGGGCCCACGGCCGCCCGACGGCCCGGAAGGCGACCGGCAGCGGCAGAGTAGAGACGGGTTGGCCAGCCCGCCCAGCGGCCAGCCCGAGACCGGGAGGGCTGCCCAGAAGAAGCCTCAGGGCAAATGGAAAGATCAGAAGGGCCCCGAGGGCCCCGACGAGGCAGGCAAGCCCTGGGCCAGGGGCCTGACTCAGCCGGCCAGGAAGAGCCCCGCGCCCGGCAGGCTGCCCGGCGAGAGGGGGGGCAGCGCCAGCGCCTCGCTTCGCAGGAACGCCAGCTCCGCGGGGAGGCTCCAGGGGCTCTCAGGCGGGTCCCCGGCCAAGAGAGACCTCAGGATGCCTTCGGGAAAGAAGCGGCCCAAGAGTCTTGAAATCCCCCTTTCTTCGGGGGGAGGCCCCCCCCCTCCAGAAACGCCTCTAACTCAAGGGGACAAAAGGCTCGAGAACCAAGACTCCGCACCCACCCCCCACCGAGAGGCCGCTCAGGATGGAGGCGCTGCTGGGGCTGCAGAGCAGGGCTCGGGGACCCCAGGAAACCCCCAGGCCCTGGAGGGGGCGCCCCTCGGGAGCATACTGCCCGCGGCACCACTGGCCGCAGGGGGAAACTGCGGGCATCCCAGTCCCACAGCATCTTGGGGGAAAAGCGGAATGGAGGGTGCAGAGGCCCCCGAGACCTCGGGGGCCGTGGCAGGCAGTGCACACGGCAAGCCTGCAGGTAAGGACGGACCCCGCAATCCAGAAGGCGGGGTGTCCTCGGGAATGGGCCTCTGTGCAGGTGCCCCCTAGGGCCCGCGCCTTCGAGGCTCCAGCGTCGAGTGAATCCCAGGACAGCACGCACGGCCGCCCGCACACAGGGCCGCGTCGGGTTCCTCAGCACCCCAGGCTGCGCATCTGGGGGCTCCGGGTAAACCGCCCTCTCACCGTGCCCCGGCAGGAGGCCCTGGGCCGACATCCCGCCGGGCGCTCTGGGCACCGAGGGAGCCACCAGCTGACATCCGAGGTCTCTTGCGGGTGGGGACGAAATCGGCCGCGGGGCTGAGGCAGCAGCACCCGCCCCACAGCCCTTCGGGAGGCGCCTGCTCTCCTGCGCAGACGGCGCCCCCAGGGCGAGCCCTGGAGCCCCTCCCGCCCCCCGCCGCTCCCGGTTGCCTTCAGGCTCGCGGCCTCAGGCGGGGCTCCTCACACGGGGAGCAGGGGACGGGGACAGAGAATAGCAATAGCGTCATTGGCGGAAGGTTTCTAGACGTTTCTGGAAGGTGCCCTTGACGCTTCCATTCACCAGCGTGCAAACAGCGCGCCCCAGCGCTGGGAGGCTGGGCCCTGGGTTTCTGCGGGGGGCGCCGGCGGGAGCGCGCCGCGGCTGCGGGCTCCGGCCGCCGGGTGGGGGGGACGCCAGCCGACCTGGGCGGGGCCGGGGTCCGAATTCGTCTCCGCGGCCACCGCGCCGTCCCTGCCGCTCCGCACTCGACCCCCACGCTGCGGGCGCCGGGACGCACAGGGGCGGGGTCCGTGGCGAGCGGGGCGCGCGAGCACCGTGGGGGCTCCGCTGGCGTCCCCGGCAGCCTGGGGCTTCGGTCCAAAGCCTGTTCCCTTCGTATCTCCTGGCCGGTCGGGCATGTGGGGGGCGCCGGGCCTTTCGGTGCAGGTCTCTGAGGGCACGAGGCCCAGCCCTTAGCCCAGTGCCGTGGAGGGGGCGCAGGGGACCGCCGGGACCGCGCCGCGGGCCGACAGCCCAGGCGGGGCTCCTCGCTGCTGTGCCCCAACACCCCTGTGAACATCTGGGGCTTGCCCCTCAGGGCACTCTGTCCCCTCTGCCCAGCCCAGGAAGGAGACGCCGTGGACGGCCCCCCGCCCCGCCCCGGCTGCCAGGCCGCGCCCCCGGGGCCGGCTGCCCCCAGCGCCCAGCTGCCGCAGTGTGACCGGCACATGAAGCAGGTCCGGCTGCTCTTCTGCGAGGACCACGGCGAGCCCATCTGCCTCATCTGCAGGCTGAGCCAGGAGCACCGCGGCCACCGGGTGCGCCCCGTCCAGGAGGCTGCCCTGGAGTACAAGGTGGGGCTCCCTGCCCGGTGCCGCCCTGCCCTCTGCTTGCGCCCGCGGGCCCCAGAGCCTGGGCCCGCACACTCGGGCTGCCAAGGGCAAACCCGCGACACAAACCGAGCAGGCGAGAGTAGGGGCCGGGAGCGCAGGCCCAGGAGGCAGCCGCAGGCGTGGCTGAACCCAGGGGCCCAGGAGGCTGCGGCTTTCTCTCCACTTCCCGCGACACAGGGGAGTCCTCCTCTCGGCGGGGCGCCCCTCCCCACACTCTCACCATTTGCCCCCGGAAGCAGATGTTCCCCTCCCGCGCTGACATCAGCTTAATAACCAAGTTTAAGCTCCAACGAGTGATTGTTTTCCAGGGGCAAATTCAGAAGCAGCTGGAGCACCTGAAGGGCCTGAGAAAGTCAGGGGAGCAGCAGAGGTCTCAGGTGGAAGAAGAGACAGTGAACTTCCGGGTAAGGCCAGGGGTGTTCTGGGGCCGATGCTGGCCCAGGTCCACCCCTGCAAGAAGAGGGGGCCCAAGTGAGGAGCCCCCAGATTCTGTTCCGGCTCACAGGGAAGCAGAGGGCCCCTTGCTCTTGGAGGGGCAGGGGAGCTCGATCCTGGGGGTCAGCCACCCAGAGACAGGGGTCGCCTCCGAGGCCCCGCCACGCTCTTCACACCCACCACTCCCACTCGGCTGCGCTGGGGCCTGGGGAAAGGTTCTCCTCGGACTGTCTTTGTAGTTGTTGCTGATGTTTTACAAAAGCCAAACTCACTTTTTCAATTCAAATGGCCGAACGTTTTCCTGAAAACTGCAGCCTGGACACCGCATTGGCCCCGGGGTGCGGAGCTGCTTCCTCCTACCTGCACTGGCACCTGCCCCAACACACACACAGCCCCGTTTGTCTGATGCCTCCGGGGGTTCGATCCTGGCTCCCTCTCGGGTTCCAAAGTTCGGATTGGTCGATGGGGAACAGGCCAAGGAAACACAGGGCAGAAAGGGGGCGGGGGCCGGCCCAGGGGTCTGAGCTCTGGAAACTCCCGAATTGCAGCAACACGGGCTTTCCTGCAATCCCAGGTGATTCAGGCCTGTGGGTGAAGCGGGGGACGGGGTGCCCCCCAGGAGAGTGAGGCGGAGGCCTAGGGAGCCCCAAGGGGACTAGGGCGCCAAGCCTTTCCTGAGCTTCCTTTGCAGCCACGTGGGCCCCTAGGGGAAAGGGGAGGCTCTTTTCAGGGCTCCTCCCCTTCAATTATCCCAATTTTCTTGGTGACAGGGGAGAGGGAGGGAAAGCGCCCACAGTGGCATGGCAGCAAACACCAGCATGGAATGAGCTAGAGACATTCCATTATACGAACACGAGCATCATCAACACCTCAAGGAGGGTGACTCAGAAGGACCAGGGATCCCCAACAAACGCCGACACGTTAGAGGAAGGCCCAAGTGCCAGAACCCAAAAGCCTGATCACGAGGGGGCCGCGTGCCTTCCCGGGGGGCTCTGGCGCCGTCCTCAGCCCCGTCCCCGAGTGACCTGGCCCAAGTGACCCCCATGAAGGCCGGTGGGCAGTGGCAGGCTTGCCCCGCGTGGGGCCGGAAGGCCACCCTGGAGCCCCTGCTGTGCTCTTGCCTGTGCGTCTGGCCTGGCTTTCTTCGGAACAGAACGGTCACACTTTAGAACTGAGGCCTGCGCGGCGCCTCACCTACCGTCCCCAGCGGTCGGTGTCCCCACGGACGGGCTCAGGGCGCTCGCGTCACTCCTGTCCTCGCGCCAGGAACGGCGGCCTGGAGGCCCAGGCTCGTGCACCCGGGGGCCTTCCCTCCTGGGAGGCGGGCGGGCGCCGGGGCCCTGGGCCTCTCGGAAGCTCCCCAGCGTGGTCAGGGCCACGCACCGGCAGGGACGGCCCCACTCAGCGCCCGTAGGCCCAGCACTTGGGGAGAGGCCACAGGTGGCTTTGGTCACCCCGGGGTCTCTGCAGTGGGGCGGCCCCAGCGGGGTGCACATACTGGGGGCTGGGACCATAGGCCCTGCCTCTCGGGGCTGCGGAGGCTGAAGCCGAGGGCAGCTCTGCGCCCCCAGCGTTCTCCGCGGTTGCGTCCATGTGTCCCCTTCTGGGGGGACCCGGCTGGGCCCGGGGCCTCCGGCCTCTCGTCGCTCGCATTTGCGATGACCCAGTTTCCGGCCGAAGGTCATATTCTGGGGTCCTGGGAGTTGGCACTCTCGGGTGTGAGTGGTGGGGGGCACGGGTCTACCCCCAACACCAGGTTTGAGGGTGTTTTCCAAGAGCCAGCTCTTCCCACCCTGAGCCTGTTTTGCAAGATTCGGGCCCATCTTCCCTCCGGCCCTGGAACCCCAGAGCGGCAGGCTGAAGGGCTACCCCGTACTCACCTCCAGCAGGGGCTTCTGGACCCCCTGGGCGCACACACCCACCCCTCCACCTCCGTGTTCCCTGTTCCCCAGAAACAAACCGGACTCCAGAAGCAGAAGGTTCAGTGCCAGCTGGAACATTTTTGCCACTTCCTGAAGGAGCAGCAGCAGCTCTTTGTGGCCAAACTGGAGGAGCTGGACCAGGCCGTCGGGCAGCTCGGGGAGACGTACGGCGCCCGCGTGTCCCGGGACGTCACGCTGCTGGACGAGCTGATCGGGGAGCTGGAGGCCAAGCAGGGCCAGGCCGACTGGGAGCTGGTGCAGGTGAGCTCCCGGCGCGCGCAGCGGTGGGGGGGCTGGGGGTGCTGACCCGCAATGCTGCTGTGCCTGAGCCCCTCAGTAGCTGAGCCAGCGTGGCCCAGCAGGGCCTGGGTGCAGCTCTGTTGGGGGGCGCCCTCCTCCGTGGACTCAGAAACGGGGAGAGGTGCCCAGTTTGGCTCACATGCCGGGGGCTGAGAGCCCGGGACAGGTCCCTCCCCGGGAGACTGGTGACGGAGGCCTCTTCTCTCCTAGGACATCGGCGTCATCCTGCACAGGTACCGAGCTGGCGCTGTGGCGGCTGCCCTTGCTTCATGGTGCTGAGACTTAACCCCTGCGCTGCCAGGGAGGCCTCGAGGCCACTGTGGTTTTGAGAGCAGCGGTTTCATTTTGAAAAAAAAAAAAAATTCAAGAACGTTCATTCAAAAAGAGTTTGAAACTATGTTGGAAAAAACCCCAAAATGTGTCCGGAAGCGCTTACTGCTGATTCCGTGCACGCTATTTACTGTCTTTTATCAAGGAAATGTGGGCTTAGAGCGCCAGGCACTCTTTAGGGGTACAGGCTCAGCCATGCTCAGATGTACGTCCCCACAACATGCCCACCATCAGATCCCCAATAATCCTCCACGACAGTCCACTGGGCCCCCTACTTTGCTCCCCACCCCCACACTCCCCTTCTGGTAACCTCTGTCCTGAAGTCAGATTTGAAGGGCTTGTTTTGGTTTAGTCTGGTCTGCCCCTTTGATTTCTTTCTTTCTAGCCCTCGGCTGGCACTTGTCCTCCTCCTGCCTGGTTCTGGGGAGCAGCAGGTTCTAAAGGCCCCAGGAGGTGCGAGCCCACGGCCAAAGCTGCAGACCAGAGTCTTAAACTCAAGAGTGCGGGGGGGCGTCTCTCTGCAAAGCGCAGGCTGGGCTGGGGTGCCCGCGCGTCACTCGGCCCCCCGTCAGTCCTCGCTGGCCAGCAGTCCTTTGTCTCTAGGGCCAAGACGGTGACTGTCCCTGAGCCATGGGCCGCCCCTGAAGAGGTGGAAGGGAAGATCCACTTGCTCTATCAGAAATCGGAGTTTATGGAGAGGAGCATCAAGCAGTTCTCGGGTAGGCGCGCCTGGGCGGCTGCGGCTTCTCCTGAGCACCGCTAGCCCGAGTCCCTGCTCCTCTGCCCTCAGCCCCCGTCTGTCTGGCCCTAGCCAGGGGACTAACACAAGCTCCCTTGCTCCTTTTTAGAAACGATGCATTTGGAAATGAAAACCTTGCACGGTGAGTGAGGCGGCAGTGTGTGGCCGGGGCGACGCATGTTTGTTACTCAGAGCAGGGGGCCCTGGGACGCGGGGAGGGCGATGGCCGCCGTCGCCCGTCGTCCCCGCCCCCACACAGCCTGGGAGTAGCGGGGCCAGGTGCTGCGCAGGGGTCCTTGTCTTTCCATATTGTAGGGGCCCGGGTGGGTGGAGCCCCTCGGAATGGGGGTGCTCAGACCTGCCCTCTCCCTTCTCTCTGCAGTTCCGGAGCTGGCCGGCGCTCAGGCACATGCCAGTAAGTGTCCAGCTTGAGGCGAATGGACGTGGCCGACCGGGGCTGTGTTGTCCGTTGGTTTGCTCCAGAGGGTGGGCCTGTCCGCGGCTCCGGGCGGGGAGGTGGGGGGGAGCTGCAGGCCTGCAGTACAGCTGATTCTCTCTGCAGCTACCGTGGTGCTGGACCCAGCCACCGCCCACACCAACCTCATCTTCTCGGATGACCTGAAGAGCGTGAGGCTGGGAAGCAAGGCCGACCGCCTGCCCGACAGCCCAGAAAGGTTCGACAGCTGCGTCGTCACCCTGGGCGTCCCCAGATTCGTCTCCGGCCGCCACTACTGGGAGGTGGAGGTGGGGAACAAGACAGGGTGGATCCTGGGCGTCTGCACGGCGGCGACCAGCAGGAAGGGCAGCATCACCCTGTCGCCAGAGAAAGGCTACTGGGTGATGATGATGATGAAGCGGAACGAGTACCAGGCGTCCACTCTTCCCCCGACGCGCCTGCACATGAAGGAGCCCCCCCGGCGTGTGGGCGTCTTCCTGGACTACAAGGCTGGCAGCATCTCCTTCTACAACGTGACAGCCAAGTGCCACATGTACACGTTCACCAGCTTCTCCTCTGGGCCCCTTCAGCCTGTCTTCAGCCCCGGGGCACATGACGGGGGGAGAAACGTGGGCCCTCTGACCATCTGTCCAGTGGGTGGTGCGGGGCCCCGCTGAGCGCCCCACACTCCGCACCCCCACGCTCCCGGCCTCGCGTGAATCCACACACTTGGGGCGTGACAGCCCTGGTGGCGGCCAGCTGCCCTGGGGAACATGATGACTGAGCGAACAGGCTCTGCGCCCCAGGAGCTGACGCAACAGCAGCGGACGTAGGCCGGGCACGCAGCTGTGGTGAGCCGCAGGTGGGAGCGGAACCCCAGTGCCGGTGTCTACCTTGGCTTTCAGAGGAGGAAGGGGGTGACTCGCTGAATCCCCTGTGGGTCAGCACCTCCGAGCACCTGAGGCAGAGTGCCCAGCTAGCTGCACTCAGCCCCCCACGCCCAGGGTGTGATCCCTTCATGCTGTTCTCCGGCCTTCTACACCTGGCCTCACGGATAAATCTATTAGAAACTGGGTCGCAACCGTGTTTGTCGTCTTTCAGGGGATCAAATTTCCCTGCCGAATCCCCTCCCAGGTGGGCCGTGCGGCGGACAGCTCCTGGCACACTCCCAGGCGTCGGCTTCGGCCTGATCCATCTGCTAATCTCTGGGCCTGGGGTGTCGAGGTGTCCTGAGTCTAGGTGTCCTAGCTCACCGATGTCCCCTCTGCCACCCCCTATTTAAAGAGGGCTAAAGAGGACGAATTTAAGAGAAAGAAAATCACTTTTAGGCTAAACCCCAAACTAGCCCAGAGCCACGTGCTCCGCGGTCGTGCGGCCACAAATGTCTTCACGTGCCCAACGCCCACGCCGCGTGCGAGGCAGGCTACGGGCCGTTCTCAGGCCGCCGCCGCTCGGCACTGGGCTCTTACACACTCCAAGCCCAGCCGAACGGGTCGCCGCGGCTCTGCCGCTGGTCATCCTGCTGCGGCGCGCGTGACTCGGGAACCGGGCAAGCCCCGCCCTGGGCTCGGCTCGCTGCGGGGACCCGTGGAACAGCGCGGAGAAGGCCGCGGGTGGGCGAGCACGACGCTGAGCCAGCGCAGAGGCAATGTCCGCGGTGCAGCGGCCGCACGGGGAGGGGTGGCCGGCCCGACGGCAGGGACGGGGCAGCGGGACCCGGGGCCCACGGGCGCCCCCTCAGCCCTCGGGCCCACCGGATGCTGCGGCGGAAGCTGGGGCCGCCCGGCTAGAGCCTTCCGGTCCGGAAAGAGCGGCTTCCGGCCGCGCCTCCAACTCGGCTCGGTCGGCCCCGCCGCCGCCAGGCGCCCCTCGCCGGCCGCTGGGCGCGGAACTACGCTTCCCAGCAGGCCCCGGGCGGGCCAGCCCGGCGCGGAGCGCTGCCCCCGCTCCCGCCCTCCGCCCCCCACGCAGCCTCGCAGAGAGCGCGGCGGCCGCCGGCCTGGCCGCCGCCGGCCCGAGGGCCCCGCCGCTGGCTTCGAGCCCGCCCTCCTGGGCGCGGCGCCCGCTCCGAGGGGGAGACCAGGCTTCCGCGCGGAAGCGGGCGCCGGACGTGACGTCACCGCGCCGCCCGCCTCCCAGCAGGCCCCGCGCCCTCGCCGCTCTCCGCTCACGACGGCGGCGCCCCCCTGCAGGCGCCGGCGGCCGGTGAGGGTGCTCGGCGGGCGGCGGGAGGGGGCGCCTCGCGCCTGCTCTCCGGGCCTCTCCTCGGACGGGGTCTCCGGCAGCGCCCAGCGGGCGCGGCGCGGACGAAGCCCCGAGAGCTGAGCGGCTCCGCGAGCGCGGGAGCCGGCGGAGGGCGCCCGGCCGATGCCCTCGCCGGGCCGAGCGGCCACGGGGCCCCGCCTGGCTGGGCCGGCCGGAGGGGCTTCCTGGGTGCCGCTGCCGCGCTCGGCCGGGCTCGGGCGGCGGGAAGAGTCCGCGGGCCGCAGGGGGCTGCCGCCTCCGCGCCGGCGGGCTGCTCTTCGACGGCGTCCGCGGGAGCTTAGGTCCAGGCGCGGGCCCGCAGCAGTGGCCCCGCCGGCTTCGGAGTAGATGCGCCCCCTCTCCCCTTCGCGCGCGTCCTGCCCGGGAGCGTGACCCGGGTCTGCCGACCCGCCCGTCCGGCCGCGAGGTTTGGGCTTCCGCCGGCTGGCACGCTCAGGCTCTTCCTGGCAGCTCCTGCTGGAGCAGCTGGTTCTGGGCCCTTCAGTGTGTTACGAGTTTCCTCCCCCTTCTTAGCCTTCCTGTCGGACTGAGAATTCGTGTGGCCTCGCAACCCCCCGACACATGTGGGAATGTGGGCATGCCTTGCCTGATCCTGTGGGTAACCCCTGGTTTCTCTTGCCCACAGCTTGGCCGTCTAACAGATTACTTTTTTGGTGAAAGAGGTCCTTGAAGCTCTGCAGAGAGGAGTGTGGCCTGCGGTTGTAAGACAATGGCTGCAAAAGTGGTTCCGATGCCCCCAAAGCCAAAGCAAGCCCTTATACTGAGAGTTCCTCCAAACTCCAAGCTGGGTCAAGACCTCCTTCGAGATGCTACTGGGAGGCCCAAGACTATCCACCAGCTGGTTCTGGAGCACTTCCTCACCTTCTTGCCCAAACCAGGCCTGGTCCAGCCCAATGAGAAAGTCAAAGAGACCTTGGTTATCGTGAGCTCAGAACACCAGAACAGAGGTAAGTAGCACACGCTGTTTCACTAGAAGGGAATAGTAGTGGGGGGTTGAGAGGTGTCGATGTTTGTCATGAGTTCAAGGTGGGATGGTAGGTATTGAAAAAGGAATTGATTGTAATCAACTTGTTGGGGGGAGAGAGTGTTTTTTCCAAGTCAGCTCTTGAGTGGTATGCAGGGTGTATGTAAAGACAGAGTAAGTGGTATGCTTTTCTGTAATGTCAGTTTTACCCAGACATCCTGGAGAAAAACCTTTTTTAGGATAAAGAAATGTAGATGAATTATCAAGTTGACTTCAGTTTAAGTGGAATTTTGAAAAAATTGTGCTTACTACGGGCGTCCTCAGACTTGACCTTTCTCCAGCCTTCCCTAAGTAGCGCCTCTGATTTTAAAAGGTGCTTAGGGGGATCGTTCTTTCATAATGAGGAAACCCCATAGGTTCAAGACCTCTGAATGGGTTCACAGGGACAATAGAAAGTCCTGAGTTTGCTGAAGGAGTAAACACAGCCTGGCCTCCAAAAGTGGGTAGAATCTCCACATTAGAGCTCCTGACTTTTCCACTAACTATAGCTTCCTCTGTCCCCAGTGCCCCCTCATCACTTTGTGAAGTTTCTGCCCAGAGAAGGAACCCAGCAGAAACAGGAAACAGCGTCTCTGTGTCTGAAGGACAAGACTGAGGTGGGTTTGCTGTTCCCGTTCACTGTTTGACTGTGTTGCCTTCTTTGTGTCGCAGCCCTGCCTGCTCAGCCAAAGCACATGTAAAAACAAGCTCTTGGGTGTCAGAAAGGAGAGTGGTCTCGTTCTTCACTCCCTCCTTCTGTATTTGCCTCCCACTTTCCCACTGCCTCCTTTCTGTGCACAGCTTTTCTGTGCTAGTCGGCATGGAACTGAGACTTCACATCCCTTCCTTGATCTTTGGGTTTTAGTCTTTCTTGCCAGCAGGACAGGTACCAAGGGGACTGGGGCCTGTTTTCTTTCAGGAGCTGGAAGTCTTTGAGGATCTGAATGTGTTTCACTCCCAAGAAGAGTGTGTCGGCCCGAATGCTGCTCAGCAGCCTACCTCAGACAAGGAGGAACACGGTGTTGGTGAGATGATGTTACTAGGTAAGGAATTAGTCTCGTGTGTGTCCAGCTTGAATGCTTTGAGAAAAGTATGTCATTCTGTTTCATCTCAAACTCTGGAAAACACTATTCATACCAGCTAAGCCCATGCGCGTGCATGTTTGACTTTTTATTCCTCTGGCAGAACCTTCTCTACCTGTGGGTGCCCATTTTCCCTATATTTGGGGGGCAGTAAGAGAAGAGTTGACTTCTCTCGGTAAGCAAGACCTGTTTGATGTATTTAATACTACATTAAGCGGATAGGAAGTGTTTCTGAATCTGTTTTCTGACTCCAGAGCTTTTCTCACAACAGGTATATCTTAAATTTCATTGAACACGACTTTAACTTTTTTACCTGTCTTAAGTAACTGAATCCTACTAGTATAAGTGG
This sequence comes from Scalopus aquaticus, assembly GCA_004024925.1. Lineage (NCBI taxonomy): Eukaryota > Metazoa > Chordata > Mammalia > Eulipotyphla > Talpidae > Scalopus > Scalopus aquaticus. Next base: position 111,733 of record PVIJ01004272.1, read on the forward strand.
AAATACGTTCCCCTGTTGGAAGGAATAATATCTAGCACTTAATAAGCACTTTGATGCTTTTCTGTGTTAGGCATTGGTCTGAGTATTTTGCCTGCATCTATTACATAGCCCTCAGCGTGCCACTGTGGAGGTGTGGCAATTGTTACTATCTTGCAATTGATGGAACTAAAGCTGCGGAAAGTTACAGAGCTTGCAGTTGTGACCCAGAGCTCTCCCGTGTCCTTGGTGCATGTCTCATAGTTTTTTTCTGTGAATTTCCTGTATGATTGGTTTATCGAACCTTTCTTATTTGTGCTCCAAAATGTCCTCATTGGTGCCTGCAAACTTACCTGACACTTGTTTCTCTAGAAGCTGCTTAGAGATGTTTTAACTTTTCTAAAATAAACTGCTACCTTCGAGGCATGAGCTCTCAAAAATCATTTTGCTAAGTGCCTAATACTCTTTATCTTGACTTAAGGGATATTTGCTTCTGAAGCTGAAAGTGGAGCAGTGAAGTGGAGTTGTTTTAGGTGGCAGAATCCAAAATGACTATTGAATTCTGTAGTTGTCTTAATACTGTATGGTCAGGTAGTGGTACATAGTTGGCCTGGATAATTTCCCATGCATTTTTCTATATAATAGTTTAAAGAAAAGCGTGTATTTGTTTTGGGGAAAAGCATAAGAAGATCAGATTTCTTATACTAGGTGTTTCCTGAACCTTGAGAAAAGTTAGCATTTATTTTAGGTGAATGCTTGCTAACTCCAGGAATAGTTTAGCTATATACCTTGGGACACTGAGAATTAAATCTCTTTTTTTCTTTTAAAGATTTATTTATTTTTGCATACAAGCTGGGGTGCAGGCCAGAGGTGTGGGGCAGTGAAAGGGTTCACCAGAGACAGAGTGGGGAGCAGAACAGGCAGATTGACCAAAATACACTGCTGAGGGCAGCAGCAGGTGAGGTAGGAGAAGTCTGCTGCACCATGTGGGAATCTCCTGGGCCAGGCATAGAACTCCTGCCACCCGCTGCAGCCACTTACAGCTCCATGGTGCTGCGCTTAACCCTTTGCGCCACCAGGGAGGCCCCTAAGAGTTAATCTCTCTAACCTTAAAGCCATTTACCAGCATTTAGTACAGCAGACCCTGCTAACTGCAGTGGGGGTAGGAGGCAGATGTTCCAAGATGTCAAGTGGATGCCTAAAACCTCAAATAGTATCCTACTCTGTATGTACTGTGGTTTATTTTTTTTTTAAGATTTATTTATTTATGCATACAAGCTGGGGTACAGACCAGAGGTGCAGGTGGTTCACCAGAGACAGAGTGGGGAGCAGAACAGGCAGATTGACGGAAACACACTGCTGAGGGGAGCAGCGGGAGAGGCAGGAGAGGTCTGCCATGCCTCGTGGGAATCTCCCCGTCCGGGCGTCAAACCTGTGTCGCTGTAGCTGACAGCTCCACAGCCCAACGCCTAACTGTTGCGCCACCGGGGAGGCCACTGTATATACCGTGTTTTTTCCTATACATCATACACATCTGTAATAAAGCTTAATTTATCAGTTAGGCCCAGAAGAGATTAATAAAAATAACTGGATAAAATTTAAAAAAAATAAAAGGACAATTGTAAAAATATACAAAATAGGTGGAAATGGTTCTTTTTTAAAAATATTGTACTGTATATACAGTAATACACAGTTGACCCTGGGTAACTGAAACCACAAAAAGTGAAAATTATATAAAGGGAACTATAAATGCTAGTTGTTTTTCCATTAGGTACCATCGGGTTCTAGAGTTAATATTCAGGTGGTTACAAAACAAAGACCCATAATGCTCCATGCCTGGCCTCTATGAGCTTCCAGCTTGGTTTATAAGATAAGCCATTCACATAAGAAGATAAGCAGTTTGACACTTCAGTAACCATAAAGACCTCTGAAAATGTCAAGGCATGAATTGGACCCAGGCAAAGTTTGGAAGAGGGTTGGCTTGACTTTAGATGAGAGTGAACTGTGGCAGGAAGTAAAATGAGATTATCCTTTGAAATTGGAGTTCAAATGCAAGGCTATACAAATCTGGGAGTCATCACTATTTAGATGATAACTTAAATAGTAACATTTTGGTAGTTCTGCCTAGGGAAAGTGGAAAGGCTTGAACTTTATGTGGACAGGAATAAAAGGAAAAGCCTTACAGAGGAGTACAGAATTTAAGTTCTAGTGAACCATGTGAAAATGTTTTAATAGTTGATTCTCACTGAGATTGTTTTAATGTTTATATCTGCCCGCTACTATAGTAAGACATACCTTTTCAAGATTGGTGCACATTTGCTACATACTGTGCAAGAAAGATTCAGTAGATTTCAAAAAACGAGAAATACTACACTAGGATCTGTCACAGTGCATAAATTAATGACTTCATAAAATAAAACTTTCTTCCATATGGGAAATTTTAAGCTATTAAAGTTAGGTCAGAGTGGAAATAGAGACTGCATGATTTTTCTAGCTAACATTGTGCGTCGTGATCTACAGTTTAGCCTGGAGTCACACTCAGAAGACAGTTCATGCCTGTGAAAGCGTGGACATTAATACAGAAATACAGGGCCTCCCCGGTGGCGCAGCGGTTGAGCGCTGCACTGTGGAGCTGTCGGCAGCGGCAACGCGAGTTCGACGCCCCGCTGGGGAGAATCCCACATGGTGGGACAGACCTCTCCTGCTTCCCCGCTGCTCCCCTCAGCAGTGTACTTCTGATCTGCCTGTTCTGCTCCCCACTCTGTCTCTGGTGAACCCTCTCGCCGCCCCACGCCTCTGGCCTGTACCCCAGCTTGTATGTAAAAAACAAAAACAAAAAAAATTATAAAAAATACAGAAATACAAAAGTAACAAGTCCCTGGTAAAGTTAGGGAAACAACAGGATATATTAAAGGAAAACAGAGACTACTAATACATACAAGATTAGAAATCATTAAGTTAAAAATAAATGAACTAATAAGTAGAAATATTTTTTGCCTAACCACTTGGTGGCGCAGTGGTTAGGCGCTGCGCTGTGCAGCTGTCAGGAGCGGCAAGGTGAGTTCGATGCTCGGCCGGGGAAGATTCCCACATGGCACCGTAGACCTCTCCCACCTTGTCTGCTGCTCCCCTCAGCAGTGTTTCCATCAGTCTTCCTGTGCTCTCCTCACTCTGTCTCTGGTGAACCCTCTTGCCGCCCCACGCCTCTTCATGTACCCCAGCTTGTATGCATAAATAAATAAATCTTTAAAAAAAATTTTTTTTAGAAATAGATAAACCAGTTTCCATAGAGGAAATTAAAGTCAGAAACCTTCCCCTGCCCCAAGATGAAGGACTAGCCTCAGTTTCACAGAAATTCTTTTGTCAATTTTTAAAAATTAGATAACTCAAATGCTATGAAAATTTCCATAATATAAGAAAACTTCCAAATTATTTTTATGAAATTAGTGTACCAAAACCTAACTAAAAACTGCCTTGACCAAATAAGACTGACTCCAGAAATGCCAAAGTGACTGAATAGAAATTCTATTAATATACCCCATCTTAAAAAGAAAGCTTATGTTTTCTTACAGAAAAGATACTTGAGAAAGTATAAACTCTCTTATGAGATCACTTAACAAAATAGTAATTAACAGATAATTCCTTAGCAGTGTACTTATAAGCATCATCTTTAACAGGAAACACTGGGATATTCCCACTAAATCTAGGGATACAATAGTGAAACCCACTATCACCACCACTGTTTAATCTGTGATTCCGGTATTAGCCAGTGCTGTTAAATGAGAAATAAATTAGATGAGACTTTGGGAAAAGGGTAAAACTGCCTCTATTTACAGATAATTGTATAGCTGGGAAAGGCCTAGGAAATGTTTGAAAACTTAATACAGATGATGAGAGCTTTCCGCAAGGCAATGAGATGTAAAATACATAGAAATCATAAGCTTTCATGCATGCAAACAATTACTCAGTAGAAATAAAATGGGAAAGATTAACCACATAGGCGTAAACTTAGGGTACATGCAAAACTTGAGAAAAACTTTAAAACTCTAAAGAACATAGAAGTAGATCTGACTAAATGGAAAGACTACCATGATCTCTTAGCTAGGAAGATTTTTTTTTAAAGATTTATGTATTAATGCATAAAAGCTGGGTGTAGGCCAGAGGTGTGCGGGGGTAAGAGGATTCACCAGAGACAGAGTGGGGAGCAGAACAGGTGGATCTGCTGAAGGGAGCAGCGGGCGAGGCAGGAGAGGTCTGCTGCGCCATGTGGGTCAGCTCCCTGGCCAGGGATTGAATTCATGCTGCAGTAGCTGTGATAGCTTCATAGTGCTGAGACTTAACCTGTTTGCGCCACCAGGGACGCCCTTAGCTAGGAAGATTCGACAGAAGGGTCATTTCTCAAGTTGATTTATGAGTTTATGTAATAATTTTACCAATACCAATAGTATTTGTTTCCCCAAATCTCGTCAGAACTAGACAATATGATCTCAAATTCAAATGAAAGAGTAATATACAAGTAACAAGGGACAATGAAAAGAAGAGCAGAGGGGTAGAGGTTTTCTAGCCCTATTAGGTATTAAAGTAGCCGTAAAGCCTGCATTGTGAAAATATTATGGTATTGACATTTGAGCAGACCAACCCAGAGATAGCCCCAAGTACACATGGTGACTTAGTATATGGTAAAGTTGGCATCTCCGACCAGCAAGGTGAAGAGGAATTTTTTGGTAAAAGGTGTTCAAATGGGGCCTCCCTAGTGTTGCAACGGGTTAAGTCTCAGCCTATGAAGCTATCACAGCCACTGCAGCACGAGTTTGATCCCCGGCCAGGGAGCTTCCCACATGGCGCAGACCTCCCCTGCCTCGCCCGCTGCTCCCCCCAGCAGTGTGTTTCAGTCGATCTGCCTGTTCTGCTCCCCACTCGGTCTCTGGTGAATCCTCTCACCAGCCCACGCCTATGGCCTAAACCCCAGTTCTTATATGCATAAATAAATAAACCTTTAAAAAAAAAAGGTGTTCAAACAGCTCAGTAGCCATTTGGTGAATCACACCCTACTTTGCACAAGAAAAACTCCATGGATTGAAGGTTTTAAGGTTAAAAAAAAAATAAAAGAGCAATCAGAGTATGAGTGAATTCTTTTCTAATCATGGGATAGGAAGGCTCCTAATTAAGACTAAAAAATTCAGGAGTCTTAGAAGATCAATATATTAAATAAAAGTCAACATTTGCATGACAAAATATAAACATAAGCAAATGAAGTGCAGTAAATTGGGACTATCTGTAACTCATATAAAAGCCCAGTCTTCCTAATTTGTAAGTAACTCCTGGAAATACGGAAGAAGACAACAGTCACTCAGAAATACAAATTTTCCATACACATGAAAAGATTTCCATCTCATAGGTAGTAATGCAATCAAACCTCTACTGAGTTGCCACTTTTTTACTTGTTAGATTTATAGAAATTAGAAACATTGATGGCAAGGTTGTTGGGAGACAGGTAGATCACTGGTAAGCACGCAGAGTGGGACAGGTCTGCGATTCCCCCATCGCAGAGGGACTTGCTGATCGGCCCAGCACTTCCACTTCTGGGACTCAACTACACATACAGCAACAGCATACATTTGAAATGATGTAGTAGTATTCATTCATAAAAAGTTGTAAAACAACAAGGTTGAAAACAAGTGTCTGCAAAGGACTTGTTGAATATGGTGTGTCCACACATACTGTACTCATCTCTGCATGGGAATATAGCATGAAAATAATGCAAGTAGCAGAAATGTATACGGAGAAAGGAGGAAAGGAAAAAAATGTATTGCCTAAGAAACTAAAACTGGTTCTTGTCTGGGAGATGAATAGAATGGATGGGGACAAGAATTGGAGTAAGATTCTTGGTTGTGTACCTCTTCAGGTTTTCCGTTTTAAGCTATATAAATATGTTGACTATTAACTTTATTTTAAAAGCTAGCACATCAAAGGACTGAAAATAACATTTTAAGGAGGAAAGTTTTTTTCAGGTAATTGTCCTTAATAGATATTTAGCTCAAATTATTTTTTTTAAGATTTACTTATTTATGCATACAATAACTGGGGTGTAGGCCAGAGGTGTGGGGTGGTGAGAGCATCCACCAGACAATGGAGAGCAGAATAGGCAGATCGACTGAAGTACACTGCTGAGGGGAGCAATGGGCGAGGCAGGAGAGGGCTGCTGCGGCATGTGAGGAGCTCCCTGGCCTGAGATTGAACTTGTGCTGAAGTAGCTGCCCATAGCTTCATAGTGCTGAGACTTAACCTGTTGCGTCACCAGAGAGGCCCAAATAGATATTTAGTTCAAATTAATACAACCTAACAGTGATGGTAATTCCTTAAAACTGAGAATAGAGAGACCTGCTATTAAAGATTATTAATATCTTTAACTAGATTTTTCTAAAGCAAGAAAATAAAGAGGTTAATGGGCCTCCCTGGTGGCGCAGCAGTTAAGCACTGCCTGTGGAGCTGTCAGCAGTAGCAACGTGAGTTTGAGGCCCGGCCGGGGATATTCCCACATGGCGCCACAGACCTCTCCTGCCTCACCCGCTGCTCCCCTCAGCAGTGTGTATATATACTTTATATATATATATATATATATATATATATATATATATATATATATATATATATATATATGTGTATATATATATATGTATATATATATAAACTTAAATAATTTATATATAAAGTGTATTTATAAAAGTAGATGTATTAGAGTATAAAATGAAACTCAATGATAAACCATTTTATTACCTATTAAATATTTTTTGGTTATATCTAATACTGGAAAGATTAGGTAAAATTGGTAACCCACATGTTGACTGTAGTATCAAAATTGGTATAAGTGGGCCTCCCTCCCCGGTGGCTTAGGGGTTGAGTTTTAATGCTATCACAGCTGCAGCATGAGTTTGATCCCTGGGCAGGGAGCTGACCCACATGGCGCAGCAGACCTCTCCTGTCTCCCCGCTGCTCCCCTCAGCAGTGGATTTCAGTGTATCCACCTGTTCTGCTACCCACTCTGTCTCTGAATCCTCCACCCCTCCCACCTCTAGCCTACACCCCAGTTCTACCCAAAAAAAGAAAAAAATTGGTATAAATTATTTGGAAAGAAGTATGGCAGTTCACATCTACAGCTGTGATAAAAACTGGCATGTGCTTTGACCAGCATTTTCCTTATCTGAAGGGAAAAAAGGAATAATTAAAAAGAAATCTATTGGTGTGAAACTACTAAACCTTGCATAGATTTACATTCCAGCTTTAAGATCAACTACATCTGAGTGGTTGGTTAACTCTTAATTTTTATTAAATTGCCCAGAGTTTAGCGGCTACTTGTCACGTGTTCACAGCATACTTCCCTGCCCCGTGTTGCCTTGTCTTTACAATCTGTTCCTTTATATACTTTTTTTGACATGTAAGTACACAGATGTCTGTCAGTCTTAAGTAAACGGCTCAAATTTTTATACAAGGTATATGCTTATTTAACCACTTCCTAAAATTGACTGTCCCTAGCACCCCCAGGGACCCCTCTTTTTACATCTACTGCCCTATCACTACTCTGCCTCCTCTCAAAACGTCACTGTTTACTTCTACCATAGTTTCACTCTATCAGTTACAATAGTCTCATTAGTGCCCAAATAATAATCCATTGTGTGAAAATGGTGTGCCTGCTTTATTTTTGATCACTGAAATTATCTCAGGTTTTTCGCTATAAAGGATATTCTAATATTATCTAATGCTAAATTGTTTTATGTAGTAAAATCTTGGAAATTCATCTTACTGTAACCTCCTAAAGATCACAGGTGGTACCCTTTAACACACTGTTTGCAGGTAGTTTTTATTGCGCGGGAACAGGTGGCGCGGGCCATTTTTGCTAATTTTTAAAGTATAAAAACAAAGTATAAAAGTAAACATATTTATACATTCCCTGCATTCTACCGCTAGTCTATAAAAAACGTAATACGTGTCCCGTGCTTTTCTACCAGTCAATGTAAAACGTATAAATATGCTTCCCGCATACAATGTGTTAATATTTATGTCCTTCCTCCTGTAGTACTTAGCTCAGCGCACTGCACAGCATATAATGAACTTGCATGAGTAATTGGTGCCTATTGAGAAAACAACATTAAGCCTTTCAGTATAGTTCCACTCATTTTTTTTAAAAAAAAGTAAAAAGAGGCCTGTGTACCCACATTATGGGGGATGGAAAGATTTACAGTTACCTATTCTACCCTCATTAAGAAAAGGAATATTGATGGATTTATCTGCCATCAGATTTATCAGATTTTTTACTGTCAACATTATTGTTTCATGAGAAACATGAGTATTTTCTTGCCTGGTGTCATAGTTCTCAAAAGTTATTTCATCGTTTTTGTTTTAGCAGCTAATAGTAATTCTGATGTTGAAGCTCTTCAGAAGGAATCTGTACAGAATGAAGGTCATAGAGAAGAGTCACTGGATTGTGATGAAATAGATTGCTTTGTGGTCTCTGATCAACCTCCAAATTGCCATGAAGAGGAAAGACTAACATATATTCCAAAAGAAAGGAAAATGAAAGATCTTTTAGTTACCATTGAAAATGATACTCCATTAGAGGAACTCTCAAAATATGTGGATATCAGTGTTATAGCACTTACCCGAAATCGGAGA